>PVIC010022381.1:0-25000 GCA_004025085.1 Thryonomys swinderianus | reverse complement strand
AACTGGCTAAAACTTGGGAAATGCTCTGTTGTCACTTACTCACTTTAAAGATAACAAGAGAGATACAGAGGGATGAATTCCTATATGTAGAATCTCTGGCTAGTTATAGCTAAAGGTTTTTTCAGTTCTATGCCATATGGCCTCAATGGACAAGTCTCCATGCCAGGGAAGATAAGAGTTCTTATAACTAGGTTCACAGACTTTTTTTTTGCTTTTGAGACAGGGTCTCGCTTTGTAGTTCAGGCCGGCCCTGAGCTCACTATGGTACTCAGGCAAGCCGCCGCGAACTCAACAATCCTCCTGTCTCTGCCTCCCGAGTGCTGGGATGACAGGCGTGAGCCACCACATCCGGCACTGTGATATGCGGTGTTGATTGCTGGTGGGCGTGAGTCTCCACGCCCAGCATTGTATGTGGTTTCCAGGGATCGAACTCAGGACCTTGCGCTTGCAAGGCAGGCGCCAGAACCACTGAGCTAACCCTCTGGCCCGGTTCACAGACTTTTAAGCAACAGAATTAGTCAGGACTTTCCCTTCTTTTAGCTTATTGAACATGAGTTGTTCCCTAAATCAAAACAAAGATAATACTAGAAAGTCATTATACAGAACATTTTCTGTGCTTGATTTTCTAAAAGCTATTCCTTCTCCTCTTACCACTGGTAACCATATGCTGATTTCTTTTGGGCCTTGCCTTTCTCCATTCATGGAAGAGTAGACAAGGTTGACAATATAGACTCCTCCTTGACCCTTGCTGATATTTTTGCTTGTGAGGATGTGATCCAGTTTGAACACAGGAAATGTAGAGAAGCACTTGCTAGAGATTTCTGGGAGAAGAGTTTCTACATACATACTCTAAAAGAGTATTGAGAAGATACTATTTTTTCTCTGGATGGCATGGTTTGGAAAAGTATGTTCTACAACTGACCTGTCATTTCTCTTGCTACATGCAAACATTTCTTTTACTGCAAAGGTGTTACAGCCAGAGAACAAATTGAATGCACAAATAAGAGTAAATACACATAACTGGATTTGGAAACAGAGGTTTATAGACACCAGGAATCTCAACACCAGATTTCACTGGAAGATACACATGAACTTTGACCATTCAATCCCATTTGAATCTGTATTTGTTCAAAATAACTTTTGTGTTATTTGTAACATGAATACCTCAACAAGATCTAACTGTGCTTTGTATCAGTGAAAGTGGACCCATAGGAGTTTGATTGGTTGAAGCTAACTGTGAGTTTATAAGATGGCTTAATCATCAAGTACATTTCAAAGTATAGGGAGGATTTCTCTCTCCATAGACCAGGCACTCTACCTAGGGCAAGGGGAAATAAACTACAAGATGCAAGTTGGGCAGGGCAAAACTATATACTCCCACGGGACTGCTACAGATACGAAGAGTTTTAGAGAAGTTAAACTATAGGAAAGGTCCTTTGGTTACAGAGTTATAAGCAAATGATGAGATTTGAGAGGTGTGTGTGTGTGTGTGTGTGTGTGTGTGTGTGTGTGATGTGTGTGAGACGATAATGACACTGATCCATCTGGATTCTGTTTAGTGTACCTGGAAATCAGGTGAGAAATTCTACAGTTCATGGCAGAACATGCCACCCACCCCGTGTTTTCCTGTGAAAGACTTTGATCTAATAGAGTATACACTGGAAACACAGCAAGACTAGAGTCTGGAACTTGTAAGAAATGGACAGTTCAGGCTGCAATCCTGACCTACTAACTCTGAAACTCTGGAGAGTCACCAAATTATTTGTGCTAACAAGCCTTCTGGTTAAATCTGAGACACACTCCATTTTGAGAACTACTGATTTCAAAGAGATCTTAAAGTGTTTTTAATCTGGATGCTAGGGGCTGAATGTTTGTGTCCTCAACATTCATCAATTGAACTCCTATCCCTTACTGTAATGGTATCAGAAGGTAAAGTCTTTGGGAGGTAAGGAGATCATATGGGTGGGGCCTCATGAATAGGGTTAGTGCCTTTTATAAAAGACCCCAGAGAGATCCTTTGCTTTTGTCCCAGGAGGAGACACAGGAACAAGGTAGCCATCTATGGGCCAACCCTCCCCCCAGTCTAAGAGTCCTTGCTCTTGGAGTTCCTACTCTCCACAAATAAATTCCTGTTTATAATCCACCTAGTTTTTGACATTTTGTTATGACTACTTAAGTAGATTAATGTTTACAAATTTGATTAGGAAGAAAAATTTCATTTCCTCTAACCAGAATACAGTATTTCCCTTGATTATGAAGATGGGTAATAACCAGTATGGTTATAGAGCAGCAAATGCAACCACTGGATTTAGAAATAATTTCATGTCACATTTTAGGGGTTGCATATGTCTCAAAACACCACTAATGCTCCTTGCTACTTTGAAAGCATGGTAATTACAAAGCCCATTGTCAGGCAGTGTTACTAATGTGTTAAAGAATCACAGATCTTACTCTATTTCACATTTTTGATGACCATATTTTAATGTAATTGGTTTCTTTTGCAAGTCCATATGTTTTGTGTATTGAAGCACACATCCTGGGAAGAGGACCAGATACTTCATTGAAACTCCAAAGGGAGGCATGACACAAACAGAACAGACTCAAACCTGGTGTCTTCCTAACCCCTCCCTCACTATTCCCAGCACAGTGCATAGTGGAGAGAAAGGAGATGAATGGTGAGCGTTCGAGATCCTACTCAGAAAGCCTTACACCAGCCCTTCTCCTTGCCTCCTGCTGGATCTGCCCAGATGCAGCAGTCATTTGCTGGCCTGCACTCTGCCAGGAAGTGGCCTCGACAGTATTCCAGCCCTGGCCCAGCTGTTAGAGTGTGTTTGTATCATTCTGAGATGAAGTATCTTATCACAAAAGCAAATTTCTGATTGAGTTTTGACTATATGCACAGATCATTATTTTGATCTTCAGCTGCCTGTTTTGTTTTGTCTTTACCCAGAGTAGGTCTCACAAAATTGTCCAGGATGGCTTGGAACTCCTGCACTGAAACAGTTCTCCTGCTTCAGCCTCAGAAATAAGAGTTCATTCTAAAGTGCCCAACTCATACTGTTTTCTTAATTGGTTCCAAATTATCAGGCAGTGTAAACAAGCACCATGTTTTGGCTTTAGAATTTTTCCAGAATGTAAGTCTCTCTCCACCTCTTAGTTTTTTTTTCTGGGATTAGACTAGCATGAAGGAGTCAGTACAGAAAAACTGTTGGTCCCATCTCTGCTCAAGAAGTTTCTTCAAAAAAAAAAAAAAAGGTTTCTTCATAAGTTCTGAAGTAGCCTTGGCCACATTCCAGACAAAAGCTGGCAATGATGTACTTCCTTCTGGTTTGTCCTGGAATAGAGTTATAAATTAGCTGGGTCATTGCCCTTTAAGAGAGAAGGAAAATGTGCAGTGATAATAGTTGAGGTCATCATTGTGCATCCAATGAATCCTGTAAACCCCCAGCTTGGCCACAAGGCCTAGAGCCTAACATAGCTCTACCAATGTCTGGGCTGATTTTCTGAATGATCAGATGAGACTTTTTCTCTGAATGTCTCTTTCCTCTTTGTCACTATTACCCTGCTGGAAAAATATTATCGAGCTTCCTATGAGTGAAAAGAGCGCGGTCACGGTTAGTCACGCAGTGTGCAAAGGCACACAGGCCACCCCTAGACTGACTGGAATTCCGCGAAGGGTGCCAGGAACAAGCTCCTCCACAGCCATGGTGCTGCCGGTTGACACACCACGGAAAAGGCCTGACAGTGAGGCTTTTCTTGTGCTGTTTACAACAGTTCTGGGGGTTGGGATTGCCACTGTCCTTTTCCAGATGAGGGAACTGAGGTTTACAGAAGTTAAGGACTTAACTTCCCTATGTTTATGGACCATGGCTGGGCTGGGACTGAAACGCCTAGGCCCTTAGCTACTGCCCCAGGTGTTACTCCTTTCTCATTGTCCTTTCTATCTTAGCATTTCTCTCCTAAGAATCCTGTTGTGCCTTCAGCTCAGAAGCTACAAAAATTTAGGGTGCCTGACTCCATGTGTTTTCAGGAAGTCCCTATTTAAGCCTGGTAGCAGCCATATTTCATGTATCATAGTATTCCCCAATGATACCGAGGAGAAAACTGAATCTTAGGAAGGAGAACTATCAAAGCTGATTGTGAACCCCATACTTCACCCAAGAAAAACTGTATCAATCCTGGAAAAAGATTTGGTGACAAAGATTCTTGCGTCTTCACCCAGACCATCTTCTTGGCGACGGCATATGGAAGAAGCTTCAATGGAGTTGCTGTCCAAACTGCTTGGGATTCCAATCTACCTCCATTTTCAAGAAGAATATTCAACTGTTTTCTTTAAGACCTCGTGAATTCTTCCGATTCCCATCTCAGACAGCTATCTTCTCTATTACAACAGTAGTGTTTATGCACATGGCCTGTAGACCTTTTGAAATTTTGAAAGGAAGGACTGATGTCACCGTCAGATCTCCCCCTTCTAAAGGAGAAGGCTGGAAAGACAAGGCAGCTTTGGCATTTGTCAGCCTGTCAGGAGCAGGGATCCTCAAATAACATCTCTTCTTCTTGTGGTCAGCCCCCCTCATTGTTCATAGAGACTGCAGTCTGGACTGGGAAAAAAAAAAATCTCATTTCCCCCTGAAAAAAAAAATTGCATAAAGGGTTGGGCAAATAAAGCCTAAATTGGGGTTGTCAGGCATAACCCAGATAACTTTTAGTTGGGCTCCTTAAGAGCTACTGCTCTGTTGGATGACAGGCATCTGGGCTCCTTCTCTGCAAGAGATACTGGATGTGACCTGGAGTCTTGCTAGGCCATCTGGGCTCCTCCTTTGCATGGAGATACCGGATGTGACCTGGAGTCTTGCTAGGCCATCTGGGCTCCTCCTTTGCATGGAGATACCGGATGTGACCTGGAGTCTTGCTAAGGGACTTGTAAAGGTGCCACACGTCAAGGCTGAAATGGCAATGACCATCATTTGAGCACTGGAAGAAAGGCAGTTTGGAATGTAATCTTTCACGTTTTATGTGGTTCAGCTAAAAATAAAAGCTCCGTTAAGTAGTGTATTAAGTGAAATATATTTCTCCATTTCTCTCACAATTAATTTTTGCGCGGGACCAATTGTAATTTGCAATTCAGATACTTTTACCCTGAGCCAGAAGATACGCTTTTGGTGAGGACCGGCAGAGGGCAGTGCTGAGCCGGAGCTGGGGCTGGTGCTTTGCTGCTGGCTATAAAATTGTGCTCGTTATTAAATGAAATCTTAAGGCTAACTTAGCCACAGAGGAAATTAAACTACTAATTATGTGTGTATAAAGCACTAAAAATGGGTCCAGTTGTTGTTTGATATTTCAGAAACACTCCTTTGATTTAAAATATGTAATTATTCCTGGAAATAGTATCTATTAACAACTGTACAGAATTTTATTAAAAAATCTTGTAGAGCTACCCCATCTCTTTATAAGTAAGCAAACAATAGATTCATGGTTTTAGTGTAGAGTCTTCTAAATTATCAATCATATCAATGTCTTTAACTGAGTAGTCCACAGTCAAGTTATGCAAAGCAGAGTTCTAAACAGTCGACAGGCTAGCTGTGTCATTTTTAGAGTTCTTAAAAAACAAAACAAGATGTCAATGGAGGTAGATTTTGGAACACTTTGCGAGGCGCTGACTTTCTGGGGACGAAGGCATAGACGCCTTTTGAACGGTGAAGTCATTGTGAACATAAACTCCCGACCTGGCCTGGACTCAAAGCCTTCTGAGTATCGGACAAATCACAGATCACCAGACACCACCATCGGTTCCCTGTGCTGTGCCTCGGAGCCTAACAGCGGCCCTTGCATGACAATCCGGAACCAGGTACTGACAAATACATGAATAGAAAACAGCGAATGTCAGTGTCACAATGAACAATTTGCACAGCTCGGGTCTTTCTGTTTGCAGATAGCTTTTTTTTTCCGTCTCTCAGGGCCTCGCTCCCCACAGTGGGTCCAAGCTGCCTTCGCTCATGGTCAAAATCTGCATTTTAACAAGTCTGCAGATGAGTCCATTGCGCCCTCGCATTTGAGATGCACTATTTGGAGTTCTTTATATTCAATAATTTCTTTCTCTGAAAGGGGCATCCCTCCTGCTTTTAGTATAAAGATGGGTCATAGAGCCTACAATCATTCATTTAGGATCAGTTAAAGGAGGTCTTCCTCTTTACAACGAATAAAGGGTTTTAAAACCTGTAATGGATGCCCCTCCCCCCACGCTGGTTTTTTGAATGGACCTGAAACACTGGCCGTTCAGGACTTGAAGACAGTCCTGGAAGAATTAATGTATACCAGGGATGTGGAATTTGCAAATTTATTCTCTTATTTTAGCAGTAGTCCTGCTGAGGACGGGAAAGCCTGAAGGTTCCGCACCCTTTCGACCGGCTCAGCTCTCCCGCTCATTCCATACTTTTTATGGGGTTCGGAGAAGGAGGTTAATGATTTATTTCACGTGTCCATCAGTAGCTATGGAAATGCAGAAGCCACCCGTCCCCCCCCCCCCCCCCATTCCGTGGAGCAAGGGCGGCCTGGTCAGGTCAGCCAATCAGCGTAATGAGGCTCGCCTGCTTGGCAAATGAGATTAATCTAAATCAAATACTTTCCACCTTGGCAATTTTAACTAATTCCCTCAGGAAAGTACCAGAGATCCGCGAAGCCCTTCCAGGCTGTGCGAACCTCCTGGTAAGGCAAGGCAGGTAATACCTTTTAAGCTTGTTAATGTCTTATCCTGCTGGGTTCTACAACTGACGCAGAGAACAGCTGCGCGTCCTGAACCCAGCATTACAAAGCCGCGCAGCCTTCAGCACGGAAGACCAGAGTCTCGGCCGCACTGTGGCTGGCTTTATTTTGTGCTGAAAGCTCCGACCGCCTTGATTACATTGCTGCGCGCATTGTCTTTCCGCCTCTGTCCCAGTAATCATCAAAGAAACTAAACTGCCAAGACTCAAGGGTTGTGCTCTGAGATATCCAGGCTGCAGATTAGCACGGCTTCCTTCCTCCCCTAACGCTTCGCGCCAGCAGCAATCTGCAGGGATGTGGCGGGCGAGGCGGGCGCCCCCGGAGGCGGCTCAGGTGCGCGCGGCCCCCGAGCGCCGCGCCATCCTCCCGGCAGGACCCGCCCCTCAGCAAGGGCTCCGGGTCCCACGGCCGGCCGAGCTTTTCGAATGGCCTCTCCCGCCCACCTGCGGCCAAAGGCCGGGCTTGCTTAACACAGGCCCAGGTTTCTTGCTTTACCAAGAGTGCTGTGGCCCAGGCAGCCTGTGTTCTGCTGTGCTCTGTGGTCGCTGCCCAGCAACCCTGCCTGAATTTCTTCCCAAACTTTCTAATGGATAAATGGCCAACAGTGGGGAGGAATGAAGAGTCTCTGCACCCGGAATAGTGTTTACCCTCAAGCCTTTGAAGATTTTTGCTTGTTGGTTTCTTTTAATTCTATTTGCTTTTCAAGTGAGGTTGATTGAGACATAACTTTTGGCGAAACCCATCCTTTTTAGTGCATGGTTCTGCTCTTTGATGAGTGGCTGTTTCTGCAATCAAAACAGAGGACCCTTTACCACCCCCCAAATCCCCTGCACCCCCTTGTTAACCCCATTTTAAACCCCAGCAACCACTAATGTGTTTTCTCTCCCTCCAGAGTTATATTTTGTGCTCAAAGAGATTTTCACTTTTGACAGTCAACTCCCTTTTTAATATACAAGTCAACTAGCATGAGATGACTCGGTCAAGAGAGCCATAGGTTCAGATCCCAGCTCTGCCTCTTTGCTTCCTCAGTTCAGGATGTATCTCTTCACTTAGTAGGAGTGCAGTTTTCCCTTCCGGTAGGTGCATTAGTGGTGTTCGGCAGCACTTGCTGAACACCACGATGCAGGCTGACTTCTTTAAATCACTGTGAGATTCTTCCCCATCGATGCCATAACTAATCTTTATTGTTCTTGTTGCTTTCTGCTGTCTAATTAAACTTAGTACCCATAAAGGAGGCTAGGGTCCCTAAATCACACATATTTCATCCCCCATACCTATCATAGTACATAGGAGCTATGTAGTATACATATCTATGCATACATCGAAAAAGAATTCTAAATATACTGAAAAATGAACATATCTATATTTTTGTTTTGCTGCTACCCATATAGGTTTTACTTTTTATTTTTATACCTTTGTCATGCATAATAAATATATTCTTTGTGAGGTGTTGGAGCATATACACAACACATCTTGATCCTTTTCACTGCCCCTTATCCTCCCTACACCCCCATCCCTCTCCCCTATCTTCAGGTCCCCTTCCCATCTCCACTAAGTCTGTCTTCCTTTTTTAAAATTTTTCTTTTTAAATTATTTGTGTGTGACTTACATTGTTTGTTTATATGGTTGGAAAATTTACATGACTGGTTTACATCCACTTGTACAATTTTCCATTTCATTAGTATGGCATTTTGGATGTATCTGTTAACTAGTACATTGTATTCTGTTTCATGAATAAACTATATTTATCCATGCATCCATTCTGCTATCCACAGGCACAGTGTTTCTGAGCATTTTTTGCTGCTCAAATGTATAAGCATGTTCTTGAACAGGGGAAGAATTCAGGAAGCCAGGCAGTGGTCTCCTTCAGGTCGAGAAAGAGAGAGAAGAGACCAAAGGGAACTTTGGCTATAGTCATAATATAGATTTAAAAAGTAGGCCACTCAGGAGCAGTGCAGCTAGCAAATTGTAGCTCTTAGTTCACTCTGGTTGATGAATTAACAACTTTTCGTTATCTCCATGTTCTATTTTAAATGATTTTATAATTAAAATGAAATTGAGTCCTAAAATAAATACACATGCACACACACACACACACACACACACACACATACACACACACGAATGGACACAGTTCTGTCCTAAAATGTATAGTATTTAGCAGTGGCACTGAATTGGTCCTCTTGAATTTTTCCACAATGTTTTTTTTCCTGACCAAGGTACATTTGTGATAAACCCTCACTAGTTGGATAACAAAAAGACAAATCAAGCTTTTTCCCTGCTAAGTACCATGGCTTCCTCAATAACTAGGTTCTGCCAGGTATCCTGTACGAATCCAATTGCATTTCTTCCTGCTGTTCTTGTTTTTGTTGTGGTGAGAGGTAGTGAGTTTTGTATGCAGAGAAACATGCACAGAGCCCTTTTAAAAATAGCTAGATGAGGTTTGTGTGTGAAAGAGAAAAGAGTTATGAGGCACCTAGCAACTCATCACATCAAAGGCCCTGTTAGCAGGACTTGGCTAATGCAGGCATGGAAGAAATAAGCAGGTTTTTGCCTTCATTTTATTCGTCTTTTACAACATAAAGGAAACTTGGCTTTGGATAGGAAATAGCTAAGCTTTGGAAATAGTTGTGAGGCTTAGCCCATTCTTTCATTTTAATGACTTTCCCTGGTATTTAATCCCATAGTTCTCTTCTTCTGTGACAACACTTATTAGTATGCCCTTCAGATAGCTGAGAAAACAAACAAGGCTATCAAACTCTGGCTCGCACCAAGTTTCCCTGGCTGAGGTGGCCAGGGAGCATGTTCCCCTGCCCCCTTGTGGCTCGATCACAGAACTCCTGCTGTGGTCACCCCCAGGGCTCATTACCCTGACTGATGTGCTGAGGAACGAGAGATCTGCAATAGAGCCCTGCCTCGGGTACAGAATAGATGGACGTTTTGTTAATAAGCAGCCTTCATCTTTCCAAGCAGTTGCTTCTTAAGAAATTGTAGCCTCTAAGACATTCCTGATCAAAATGGCCTCAGTAGAAGATTCAGACTTCAATTCAGAAAGGTCCAAGATTGCCTTTGCCATGTGGAAAAGCATCATGTACAAAATATATTTGGGATGTGTCCACATACATTATAGGCCTGCAGATAGCTGTGACGACTCTTCCACGAGAGTCTGGGGTGCATTCTTCAAGATGAGCCCACTTCTCAGAGCTAACAGATGATTGTTTTGTGACTGTCAGAAAACGTCTGCTGGGTGGGATTTTGAGCTGAGGGGAATGCATCAGATCACGGAGGGTGAGATGCAGCTTGTTGTTGTTATTAAGAGGTAATGGGGCAACTTTTATGATAAGCAAAGAACAAAGATTTCAAGGTTCAACTGTCATGAATTCTTCTGAGACAGGACGTAGAAATCACAAGTCAGGGCAGTAACTAATTCTTACACTGAATTTCTGGAAAGCAATCAAATGTGATGATCATTTTAGTTTCTCAGAACATGCTTCCGAAGTTTCTCTTTGTCAAGACTGAGCAAAAGCAAAAATCATCATTGGTCTTAGATTAAAAGATGATACATGTTGGTTATTTCCATTTTAAAGTCAAAAAAACTAAGTCACAGTTGCAATTTTTGCAGATCTTATATTAAATCAGTTGGAGAACAGGAAACAGAATGGAGGGTGTTGTGTGACTTAGGTGAGGGCTGCAGTCTCCCTGGTAGAATTCCTCTCTGTAGCAGTGACGAACTGCTTCATGGCTTCCTAATGTGCCACGTGCCTTCGTCAACTTGTCCTTCTAGGCTGCTGGAGGCACCAGGTCACTGTGTCATGGTGCAGTGTCAAAATGTCACAGTTGTATCAGCTGCGTGATGACAACAGAGGTGCCACTCAAGGGGTATAGAGACACAACATTTTTAGCATGCAGCATACAGATGACATTATTTTCCATATCATTGTTTACCATGAGTGCTTGGGAATAACAAAGAAATTAAAAAATAACAATGAATTCTATATCTCTTCCCTGGTGAAATGGCTTATCATCGATTAGCTTGCCCCGTCTTTCCATCAGACAATCACGTTTGATTTATGCTTTGAGAACTGTGAAATGAGAAAAAAAGGGTGAACTTTGATGACATAATCAGGTAATATTGCTCAATAATCGCAGCTTTTAACTTCTCTATCAAAATCTAAATAGTTGGAGAACTAGTTTACTGCATGTGACATCAATAGCATTTTCTTATATCTAAAATAAGGCTAAGGGGAGCTAAGAAAGTGATATTGTATGCATGGGTATGCATGTACAGTCCTATCTGCATAACACTGTTGTGGTTAAGAATGACAAATTTCAGTCACTTAAGTGCAAATGGGCACACCTTGAGGACACACTAATAAGTGGAATAAATAGGTCACAGATAATGTAAATACTGTGTCTTTTCTCTGATATGAGAACCTGTAGATGTAAATGAGTTCTAGAATATATAATAGATTTGGTGAAATAGGAAGTATTCATAAGGAATGTGGTAGGGGAAAGTAATGAGGGGAATGAATAAATATGATTTGAGAAGAAAAAGAAAGCGCATGTATATAGGGGGTGGAGGTTGAGGGGTGGGTTGGGATATGGGTAAAAATGAGAATTAATTCATGTCATATACTGGTACAAATTCCCCAATGTTGAGAGTGACTGTGAGCTGTATATAGAATGTACCAATACAGAATTCAATTAAAAAAAAGAGCAGACCACACACAGTAGAATAATCAGGGGCTTCCCTGACCTGAGGGCCAACGTACTACCAGGTGCTCGTCACAGTGGTGGGACACTTCCCTCTCTTACGGGTGTGTTGAAGTGAAGATACGTGAAGAATAGTGGCCCTTGAATTTTGCAGTGCTGAAAGCACTTCATATTTGACTTATTTATAAATTAATAGTTTACTTGTGTATCGTCACACAGAAAGAAAGCAAATTTTTTGTACAACTGAATGGACAAGTAAATGCCATAAGCTTTTTTTTTTTTTCTAGTAATAGTCAACATTATACACTTAAGGAGCAAAGTACATAAAATGCTAACTTTTTTTTTTTTTTCTTTTTGAGACAGGGTCTCGCTTTGTAGTTCAGGCTGGCCCTGAGCTCACTATGGTGCCCAGGCAAGCCGCCACGAACTCAGCAATCCTTCTGTCTCTGCCTCCCGAGTGCTGGGATGACAGGTGTGAGCCACCACGTCCGGCATTGTGGTATGCGGCGTTGATTGTTGGTGGGCGTGAGTCTCCACGCCCAGCATTATATGTGGTTACCAGGAATTGAACTCAGGACCTTGCGCTTGCGAGGCAGGCGCCGGAACCACTGAGCTAACCCTCCGGCCCAAATGCTAACTTTTTACAAATTGTCACATTGGCTGGCCATGAAGGTGTATCAGTCAGACCAGACAGTCCGGTCCAAGCATCCCACTGACATCAAAATCATGCTGGGTTCCAACCACTGTTAGCGAGTGCTTTTGCACAGACTGGCCCCAGGTCAGCCCCACCCCAGCCAAGGGCAGAGTGCAGGGAAACTCTGGCCCAGGACTTCTGCTCAGGCTGAACTGTTCTTGGAACTAACTGCCCCACAGTTTATGAGTCTTCTCACTCTACTTTTTTCCCCCTCTTTCCTTCTGTGCTGTCACACGTGAATCACGGTCGCCTTCAAGGCTCTCCCTGCCTCCCCCTTCTCTTTCCATCTTCTGTTTATTTCTCCTACCATTTTTTGTCTTGGTCCTGGTTCATGCCTAGCTTCACTGAAGACACTAATCATTTTGGATTCTTTCCACCCCACTAAACACAAACACAAAGTACATAGATATACACATGCATAAACATAGGGTAAGTACCTCCCATTTCCTTCTTGTTACCTTCTTGGCCATTAAAATTCTTCCTTCTGAACCTCATTCTTATTTAGTGATGATGACTACTAGTGTGCTTTTTTACGATAACATACCTTCTTTTGACATTTTAATTATGGCATGTTGTTAATTTAGTGCTTTGGACAAGAAAGACACAAAGGATTCCTAAAGATCTTTAGGCTGGACAACTAATTGTGCGACATTCAGCCTCCAGCTTGGGAAATACTTGGGGGTCAGAGGCACCTCAGATGCCTTTATACAAGTAGCCATTTGCTATACTACTTCTGTGAATCCATGTAATCATCATTTGCCTCTTCCTTCCCCTTCCAGTCCTGCCTCCAAAGCACTGATGAGAGATGGAAACATGTTCCCTTCCTTCTAAACTACCACGATAATGTCTTTATTTTCAGTACAAAAGAAAAAATTTGGAAAGTCTTTTTTTGTTTGGTTCTCTTAGAACCCTCAGGTGGGAAAATTTACAGTCTTCTCGATGATATATAGTTTAATATAAATAGGGTACATTCCTGTTTCTATTCCAGCATATACAAGAGGGAAAAGTCCCACAACTTTACAGTGATAAGCAACCATAAACATGATCTAGTGACTATTTATGCAATTAGAATTTCTGCATCTAAGTTTAATGTAGGAAATACACTGATATCCTAAGATAATATCCTCTGCAAAAAGCTGTAGGAGATTGAAACATATAACACTGGGCTGGAGGTTAAACTCAGTGGTGCCACATCTGCCTGGCAATGCAAAGTCCTGAGTTCAGTCCCCAGTAAAACCAAAAAAAAAAAAAAGAAAAAAAAAGAAAAAAGAAACATAGTTTTGTCAATGGCAGATAAAATAGCATTTTCCAATTTTTATCTGAATATTCAAGATATTTCAGAATGAGTTAATGCAATTAAATGGATGTTAAGGTGGTCATTTAAAAACTGTATAAACATTTCAAGTTAGGTCTGCATTCTTTCTAATTGCTTCTATATCTAGTTTCAATTAGATTACTTACATATGCTAAATATGGAATGAAACTTTACCACTCAATTTGAATAATTGGTAACTATAGCAATCAGAAGGAGAGTAAAGAATAAATATGGAAGTGGTCATATCTACTTAGCAAGTCATTTTAAGAACTACAATAGCATATCAATTATGCAAGCTGGTGGTGGGCTTTTCATTCAATTTGTCATGCTTAATTTACCTATTTTATCCACATCTTTACATATGAATTCTTACTCAGAAAGAGCACCTTTAGTATCACAGTGAGGAAGAATATAAATGTAATATCTTCCCATTGCTGAAGGAATGATTCTATATTCCCATACCATCTTCCACACCAACCAAACTCAGACACTTCGCTCTTCCTAGAGTGGCATCCTGGACTCTGGGACTTTTCTTATATTCTCTCACCTGCTTTGAAATTATTAAGATGCAGTCAGCTCACAATTTGCTTTTCATGATGCTTTCTCTGACTGTTCAGAAAACCAATTGTGCTCTGTACTCTTACAATGAATATAGCACAGGTTGCAAGCACAGATTCTAGAAATGAATTCAGAATTACAATTTCAATATTATCATTGCCTGACTGCGTGTGTGTGTGCGTGCGTGCGCACGTGCGTGTGCGCGCATGCGCACAGTATCAGGGATTGAACTTGGGCCCTTGTGCTTCCAAAGTAGGCACTGTACCATTGAGCTAAATCCCTGGTCCACCACTGTCTGATTCTGAGCAAGTCACCTTACCTTTCTGAAGGTTAGTGTCCTAATGTGTTAAGTGAGCAAAGAACAGCTTAAACAAATGTTGGTTTTGAAGATTAAACTTTCATTGCATTTATCATTTTGGTACAGGCATATCTCACATGACAGTGGTGGCGAACCTATGATACAGGAGGTGCAGCTGGCTCTTATCACCGATGGCTTGAGAAGATTTGACGTTGCTGCCATATAGTCTTATAATTATAAGATTTATCTACCCTAGTAGATTTTAAATACCATGGGTTTAGTGATTGTGGTATTTTGTGGATTTTCCTTGTTTCTTTCTGTTTTATTCTTTTGCTTTGTTTTCATCCCTTTGCCCCCACCACAGTTTTGGGTAAAGGCATCAGAACAGCAAACTGTGATATGCAGATAAAAAAGAAATCACCCTTCAGGACAACAAGCAGGCCAGATGTACCTGGTCATGGCTGTCAGATTAGACTCTGGGCTATCTTCCATTTCTCGTGTCTTTAAGTTAGTCTCTCTCTCTTCAAGGCCTCATGCATCCTAAGTAAGTGCTCTGTAACTGAGCCATACTCCCAGCACTTCTTTTTTTTTTTTTTCATTTTTAAATCTTGCAACAGGGTTTTGCTGAGTTGCCTGGGACTCCACTTGAATTTACAATTCTCCTGCCTCAGCTTTCTGAGTGCCTAGGACTACAGGCATGTATAACCATGCTTGGCAGCTCTTTTTTTTTAACAAAACTTTTTCAGAGGGATGTAAGGCCACTAGATTACAATATATACACAAGTGTGTACACACACACACACACACACACACACATATAAGTAGAGAGAGAACAGAAAGAGATTGCCAACCAAGGAGATTCTCAGAGAACTCTCTGATCTGGGAGAACAGGGAAAGCTCAAATGGAGGGACTAGCCAGAGGCTGAGTCTAGTTGAGCTCACAGTGCTGACTGCCCCTGAGACTTCAGCATATTGCACTAAAATAAAATCTGCTTTGCTCCTTCAGATTTACATCTGGAAGCCAATTTTGAATGCCATCCACCCTATTAGCTACAACTTACTGGTATAATTCAAATATGAATCCCACATGAATGTAATTATCTTTCTATATGTGGTAAGTGACTAAAGATCTAGAAAAATTTGTAGATTATATTTAATAAGTACACCTGATTTTATCCCAGAAGAGCACATCTATAATTTTGTTGTGAAAATGAATCGGAAAATGAGTTTTGGAGCAAATTTTGTTTAGCTTCTTTGTGTATGCACTGCACATTGTTTGGGTAAATGTTCATGGAATGGAAAAGTGCTATTATTTTCTTATATTCTTTGTTTTCACTTTACCTTGTCTTTACCACCATGGAAGGAAAGAGTAAATAGGGTGCCTATGAACCTATGTATCCTTAAGTAATGATTAGGGTTCCACTAGAGGTTAGAGCCCAAGACATAGAAAGTAAGAAGAAAGTCACATTGTATGTTAGTTGTTTTCTGAAACATTTTAAAATGCAGACTGAACTTACTGTATTAATATTGAAATGAATCATTCGCCTACCACATTCAGTAAAACTTGTGTGGAACATCCATAAATGGTTAAAATCTATGTTTTAAGGGAGATCTGCTGTACTTTTTGCATACCACTTAAAAAAAGGAGTGGTTGTTTTCATACCAGTCTTTCATCATCATTCTGACATACATTGTGAAGTCTAAACTGCGAGGGATTCCGATTCTCTTGATTATAGTTTGTGTTTGGTTTTGGCTCAAGATGTCGGAGGATTCAGTTGATGGTCAGTTGTTCCTGTTGCTTTGGGCGAGGCCACACATTCATGATGAGAGGACACAGCAAGGCAAAACTCTTCACCTCATGGCCAGGATACAAGAGAGTAGTGTCTCTAATCCCCCCGGAGGACCTGGCCTCAATGGCTGAGAGACCTTCCAAGAGGCCCTCTTCTTAAGACTTTCACCGTCTCCCTGAAGCACCATGTTGAGGCCATGCCTTGTATCATGTGAACTTTTGGGGAAAATTTAAGATCAAAACTATAGCACAGTTCATTTCACCCACCCTTAGCATGTCTTCAATTAAGTATTCCTATATTCATTTGCTTGTGTTTCTGCATAAAACTCACATAGTTCAAATCTTTAATTATAAACATTCTTATTCTCACATATTAAAAAGAAAAGGTGTGAGGTAAACTACATTCCAATTTTCTAAGCTCTAAACCAATTAATACACTGAGTAACAATCTCCTTGGAATCTATGTTTTCTTCAGAGCTGGGACCATGTATTATTCATCAGTGAATGTATAGGATCATGAATGGTAGGTAAAAGATAAGTCTTTTGTATGTATTTGTTGAGAGAAACTTCCTAAGTGAATATGTTTGTATCTTTAAGGGCTTTATCCTGTAGAATAGATGGAATACATGACCTCCTTTATAGAGGCTAATTATCCAGCACAACTTTTTGTGTAGCTATATGTAAAGAAGAATTCAATTAAAAAATAATGCAGTTTGTAAAACATATACAAAAGATAATTCAAGGATCTCTGGCATAAACAAGTGCAGTGTTCACTACATATTGACATTATGCTAAATACTACTCATGAGTTTTATTTCAATCGTATGCACACTTTCCTGGGAAATATTACCAACATCAGTTTATAAATGAGAAAGTTGAGATATAATTGATTAATATTGTAGTTTTTGTTTAATACTTGCCCAGTATCATATAGGCAATAAGTAATACATCTTAGCTACAAAATAGGAAGTCTGGCTTTACAGCTTAAGTTCTTGAGCATTGTGCTTTTCTGCCTTTGAAATGGATTCATAACATAATTTTGTACAAGAAAACCAAATTGGAACCATGTACTTTAAACCCCACTCATTCTTCATTCATTCAACAAATATTTATCATGTAGCTTAATCTGCCCAGCTTTGCCATATTCCCTTGCTGGCATTTCAAAGTTGGAAAGAAGATGTCTCTTGCTGTCAAAATGTTCATGGCCTTCTAGGAAAGGAATTCAATATGGTGAAAACTATGCTACAAGTTCAACAAAGGAGACTAAAGGCACTTTCCAGGGACCACTGGCTTACCTCAGACATTTCACTTTCAGCTTCTTAGATTATTTCATAAAGAAAATTTAATTAATTGTACCAGCAATTCCAGGTTGACCACTAAAAAGGAAAAATCAGGCTTCATGGTAACAGTAAAGATGATAGATGTTTCCCTTCTTTTTGAATAGTTTTACCAGGCATGATTGATTTAATAATAGGAGGTTTCATTTTAATACCAGTGACAATTGGGGGAAGAATTGGCAAGGAGAATAAGAAAGCAGTGCTCTATAGCAGATATTTAACGAAGACAGCCTAAAAATAAATTTTAATCCACTGCTGGCAGCTGAAAATTTCAGAAAACTTAAACAGAGGAAGGGGCCATAATGTCAGTAGTATCAGTTTATTCATTGGCAGACACTTGAACTAAATGAGAACTATTGTTGATTCAAAATCCATTTCACAAATACTACCACACAAGTTAAACATGTTCTCATTTTCCTCAGGGACCAGAAAATTTGTTCTCCCTTTGCCTTTTCACATCTTTCTTTAATCCCATAGATCTGTGAGAAGCTCTATGGTACTCCTGTGGGGACAAACCTCCTCCAAATCCTTTCAAGCTCCAGTGTCTTTTGCCTATAAGCTCAGTATATCTTGCCTACAAGATAGGTTGGTGGTTGCATGAAGTCTTTCTTATCTAGAGTGTCTTCTGCACACAGCAGATATTATTCGAAGCTGTCATAGATCCAGAGACAAGTCCTACAGAGCAGACAAACTTCAGCGTGATCGTGTGGTTGGGTTCCTTCATCCTTGTCTGTGCCTACTGGTAGAATTGGCATCACAAGAAAACTCTAAAGAAATAGAAAGGATTCTGTAAAATGTACCACAGAGAGGATTATACTTTAGTTTGTCTCTTTGGGGGATCTGGAGAAACAGATCTTTGGTTAGGCTCAAAGCTGGCTAAGATGATAGAATGTTTAGGAAAATAAACTTTGGTCTAGTCAGTCTTCCAGGAAACAGTGAGTTCTACTGGTTTTTACCTCTGACTTGAATTTAGTAGAAAGACACATGTGTAACATCCCAAACAACTGCAAGTGCAGAAGAAATGAAGTTTGCCCATACGAGTGGCAAACAAGAGCTGCCAGGAGAATGCTGGAATCATTATGCTCATCGAGTGCAGCTGGGCACTTTGTGATGACTTCACAGCTGAAGCAGCATTCTTCCATTGGAAGTGCTGATGTGTCTGTCTATTTCTTGGTGAGGCACATTTGTTCAGGCAGGTATGCTTTGAGAGCTTTGACCTGTGCTGAAAATATATGTTTTTCCTTTGGTTTTCTATGTTTTCTCATCAACCTGCTGAAGAGGGCAAATAGAACTCTTCAGTTAGGCAAGCTTATAGAACTTGAAGTCCAAAAGATGGATGGAGGCTTGATGTCACCACAGATAACCTCCCACTTGACCCACTGTTAGCAAGTTTGGATGAGTATGAAAGTAGCAGCATTTAACTTGTTCTTGTTTTTATACATCATAGCAAGTACAAAGCTAGATGCACTGCATCATTGTCTTCTTTGACCCTCATGACCATTGATAGCTTGGTAGTCTCATGTATTAGATGAGGTCGGTGTGAGTCCAACAGGGGATCTACCTGGTGAATGACAAAGGATGTTTTAAGACATCCATGATTCCAATGCTCATATACTTTACAAGGCAAGATGCTATGTTTTAAAAACTAGCATATAATGAAAGTTCAGTAAATTAAGAAGTTCTCCTTGATGTCTCCACCTTTTCCCCATCTTCTATTGAAACTTTTGGGCTATGGCTACACCTTTATAAAAAAACTCTGATCCCCTCTCTTCCCTCTTGATATTTTGCTACTGTAAACCATTAACATCTCTTTTCTAGATTACACAATATCCTTCTAACTGATCTCTGTGTCTACCCATGTCCTCATGGTGTCTAGTTTTTTTCATGGAAGCTTGAATGAACCTTTTAAAAATGTCAGATCAGGGCCGGAGGGTTAGCTCAGTGGTTCCGGCACCTGCCTCGTAAGCGTAAGGACCTGAGTTCGATCCCCGGTTACCACATATAATGCTGGGCGTGGTGGCTCACGCCTGTAATCCCAGCACTCAGGAGGCAGAGACGGGAGGATTGCTGAGTTCGCGGCGGTTTGCCTGAGCACCATAGTGAGCTCAGGGCCAGCCTGAACTACAAAGCAAGACCCCGTCTCCAAAAAGCAAAAAAAAAAAAAAAAAAAAAAAAAATGTCAGATCAAATCAGTCCTCTGCTCAAAATTACCTGAGGATCCTTACTTCACTCAAAGTAAAAGGCCATTACCATTTACCAAAATGGTGGCATAGAGGACATCAGGGCTTTATCTTTCCATAATAGCAGTAAATATGTTGGCAAAAACTATCAGAATAAACTTTTGCAGAACCCTGGACTCCAGTCAAGCACACAGCCTAGAGTGGGTTCGCTGCCCTAAAATTCCTCTGTGCTCTCCCTCCCTTATAGCCTCTTGCAGTTAATTACCTTTTTAAGTCTCTATAGTTTTACCCTTTCTTGAATGTCATACAGTGGGAATTGCACAGTATGAAGCCTTTTAAAACTGGATCTTTTCATTTAGAAATACTCTTCAAAGGTCCCTTCATTCCCTTTGTGCCTTGAGAGATCATTTTCTTCTAATGTTGAACAATAAATATTCTAATCATGTGGATGTAGTACAGTTTGTCCATTCCCCTGCTGAAGAACACTTTGGTTGTATCCAAGCTTTCTAAATTATGAGTAGAACTGTTCATATCTGTGTACAGATTTTGTTTGTGTTTAACTTTTCAGCTCATTTGATTATATACCAAGGGACATGACTGTTGGATCATTTTTTAAGAATATATTTAGTCTGTAAGAAACTGGAAAATACCACAACAAAATGGTTGTGGTATTTTATACTCCCATAAAAAATGAATGAACTTTCCTGTTGCTCCACACTGTTGCCAACATTTGCTGTTGTCATTATTCTGGAATTTGGCTGTCCTAATAGGAGCACAGTAGTCTCAACCATTGTTCTACTTTACATTTCTCTTTTGCCATGATATGGAATGTTCTTTTGGATGTTCATTTCCCATCTGTGCTCCTTCTACTAGTGAGATATCTGTAAGCTCTTTTCACTAATTAAGTTGTTCATTTTCTAATAGTTTAATTTTAAGATTTTTTGCATATTTTGAATAATAGTTCTTTATCTGACATGATTTTTGCAAAAATTTATTTTTCCAGACTGAGGTTCATATACTCTTTTACTTGACATTGTCTTTTACAAAGCAAATTTTTAATTTTGAGAAAATTTCATTTGTAAATTGTATGCCTGTCATGGATAGTGCCTTGGTGTTTTATTTGAAAATCATTACTAAACTCTGTATCATCTAAGTTTTTCACTGACATTTTTAGGAGTTTTGTAACTCTGAATTTTATATTTAGGTCTATGATACATTTGGAGCTAGTTTTTTAAGAGTATAATGTTTGTTTCTAAATTCATTTTTTTACATGTGGGTATCAAGTGTACAGGATTATTTGTTGAAATGACTTTTTTCTATTTTATTACCTTTTTCTGTTTGTCAAAGATCAAAGAACTATTTCTGGACTCTCAGTTCTACCATATTGATCTGTTTTATCTATTCTGTCACCAATACCATATTCTTTTCATTATTGTAGCTTTATGTAAGGCTTGAAGTAAGATATAGTTGGTTTTTTAACTTTGTTCTTCTCCTTCAATACTGTATTGAATTCTGAGTCTTCTTTTCAGCAGCTAGTATATAACAGACTGACTAACGCAGTCAGTGAGAGACATTCATTCAAGTACCTGGGTGAGAAATGTGAGTCACTCATGGAATCTTCTCTTCATTCACCATATTCACTGGTCACTAAATTGTTAACTTTGCCTGCTACATGTTTCTTGGGCACGTGCAATATTTTAGTCTCCACTTAGTTTAAGATAGCATCAGTGTATATGAGTGTATAGAAGTGTTCTAATAATCTTCTCTCATCTCTTCTTGTCCCCTTCACATTCTTCTTTCCTACTACAGAAGGGCAAAAGATATCTTTTAAAATATATGTCTTGTTAACTTGGTTGTGGTTTACAATTGCTCACAAACTGTAATGTTCAATGTGGTCTTAAAGTTCCTTTCCCATTTGGCTCTGATATTCTCTGATTCTATTCAGAGTCATCTTTCCCTCCTTCTGAGCTCGATACACATGAACTTCTCCCATTGCTCTTAGGTGAATGATGTTCCTGACCACCAAGAGCCTCTTGCAGATATTGTATTTGTAGCTCATTGTCCTTTAAATTTCAGCTTTCATCAAAGTATTATCATCATTTTGACTATCAGATCTTACAAACCATAACCCCTGCACATGATCATAGTGCCCTTTATTCTTCCTCTGTGGTAATTATCAGTAGTGATGTCTTCAAAAGTGCTAGAATTTTGAATTTGTATAATTATTTGAGCAGCATGTTTTATCCAATTTTCTTTTCAATTCTATGAGCACAGAGAAACTTCCTTTGCTTACTATGTTTTAGCTAAGAACATGGCACAAATATGTATTGAAGCCATATCATTCACATGTAAAGAAAAAGAACTATGAAGAACTTAGAACTATGCCTGACCTGGAGCAGATGCCAAGTATAAATAATATCACTTAATCATATGTAGATCTTGCCAATTCTTGGAAGGAAGACCAAGCATGTGAAAAAAAAATCTGATGAGTATTTGCAGTCCTAGAAAAAGAGGTTCCTGAAAACGAGGTTTAGGATTCTCAATAAAAGTCATACCAGACACCAAATGGTGTAGGAAAAAAAAAAAAAAAAAAAGGAAGAAATTTTGTGCCGTTTCATCCAATATACTAAGAAGACATACCAAGTTCTGACTCAGTGAGAACTATAGCAGTTTGACTACCTCCACACCCCATAGGCGGGGGTGCTGACACACCTCCTGTCCTTTGCAGGCTTAGTTCAGAAGCTGGGCTGGTCCCAGACAGTAGGTGTCAAGCCTCAGTGACTCAGCCCCCGGAGGCAGGAGAGGCGCAAAAGCGTATCTAATTATAGGCCTGCAACTACTGAGTCAGAGGGAGAATTGAGGCAATTACTCAAAGAGTTTAAGAAGAATCTGAACCCCTACTTTTTTCCTTGTCTGACTATCTCAGGCAATTCTTTTTCTTTAACCTGAACATAGAGCCGTTGCCTAAAGTGCTCTGCTCGGCCACAGTAAGAGATGTTACATAGAAAAAGTTCTTTGGAAATCACTGCATTAAATAAAGTTAAGCAGATTCATGATTACAGGACTCCTGAGAGTTTTTATGTGTACTGATACTTTGGGAAGGAATGTATAATTTGCCCAAATCTATTTAACCATGAAAGTCTTGTTGTGTTTCTGTTTATTTGTTTACACCAAAGTGTCTTGCTAGACTGCTGCTGCAAGTAATTCATTTTGGGAAATGCTAACACAGATCCTTTTTCCTCTTTGCTTTTATATAGCCAAATCAGAGCACCTAGCAGTTCCTGCTATATACAATCAGAATTGTTCTGTGAAGGGGATACATTCTGAGAAATGCATCTTAAGATGACTTGATCATCATTTGACTATCACAGACTGCACTAGCGCAAACGTAAATAGTATGATTAACCATTAGATGTGGCCTCTTGAAATTAAAGTATGGGACAGTTCCTGGGTAACCAGAATACTGCTTTATAGCCAAGGTTTTTTTTATGAATAGAAAGAGTGCACAGTACAATAACAATAAAAAGTATAGTGCAGTAGGCACATAAACCAGCACCATAGTTGTTTGTTGTCATTGTGAGGTATGATACACTATACAAGGTTGTAGTGCTATATTTTTGCATCACCGCCAGTGTAGTACATTGAAGTACATCAGCATTACCAAGCAGATGAGCAATACCTTGTGCTATCACATTACAATAGCTCTGATGTCACTAAATAACAGGAACTTTTCAGCTCTATTATAATCCTATGGAGCCACCATCATACTTGTGAGCCATCATTAACCAAAACATCACCATGCAATGCATGAGTAAAGTTGTTAAAAAAAAGTGTGCATCAAAGGATGGACTATCAGGCTCTGAATTCACAATTCTGTCTATAGACACCATACTAATGGTGCAAACTTATGGCATATGTGTGATTATTTTCCTTTATTAAAAGGAGATGTTCAGGTGAGAGTTGATTTTCTTAAAGCAAAGCCTCAGTAGTCAGGTTTAATTGCAGAATTGGCATTTTGTGAAAAACAAGTGGTTTTGCCACCTTATCTTTAACAAAGGAGCCAAACATCCTCAATGGAGGAAAGACAACCTCTGTAACAAATGGTGCTGGAAAAACTGGGCTTTAACCTGCCAAAAACTAAAGCTCGACCTATCTCTTTCACTGTGTACTAAATTAAAAGCACAATGGATTAGAGACTTCAACATTAAAACAGAAACAACAAACCTGCTGCAAAACAGCTTAGGTAAAACTCTTGGAGACACTGGTTTAGGGAGAGACTTTATAAACAAAACCTCTATAGCACAAGAACTATCAGAAAGAATCAAAAAATGGGATCTTATCCTATTAGAAAGCTTCTGCACAGCAAAAGAAACCACTAGCACTGCTTAAAGACAACCAACAACATGGAAAAAAATCTTTACTAGCTGTTTCTCAGACAGAGACAATTACTATCTAGAATATTAAATGACTTAAAAAGATCAGTCCCTCCACATTTAAAGAGCCAATTCAAAACTGGGCATCTGAAATGAACAGACACTTCTCAGAGGAGGAAGTAAAAGCAGCCAAGAAGCATATGAAAAAATGCTCAGCATCACTGGACATTTGAGAGATGCACATGAAAACAACATCAAGATTTCATCTAATTCCAAAAGGAATGGCTGCTATTGTGAAATTAACCAGCAATAAATGCTGGCAAGGCTGCAGGTAGAAAGGAACCCTTTTCCACTGTTAGTGGGATTGTAGACTTGTGGCAACCATTGTGCAGATCAGTGTGGAGATTCTTCAGAAAACTAGGATTAGAGGAAAAACTGGGGTTTAACTTGCCAGAAAATATTCCCCTGCTATACCCTTGCTTGGAATATACTCAAAAGAATTAAAAGAATCATATCATAAAGACATACGTGCACCCATGTTCATAGCAGCTCAGTTTGTGATAGCCCAATCTTGGAAACAACCCAGATGCCCATCAGCTGGAGATTGGATAAAGAAGACGTATTTTTTGTGTTGTTGTTGTTGTTTTTTATAAAATGGAGTATTAGTCCGCCATAAAGAATGACCAATTTGAGTCATTTATGTGCAAATGGACACAATTTAAGGACACACTAATAAGTGAAATATGTAGATCACAGATATGTAAATGTCATATCTTTTTTCCTGGTATGAGAACATGTAGATATAAATGAGTTCTAGAATGTATTATAGATTTTATAAAATAAGAAATATTCAAAGGGAAAGTGGTAAGGGAAAGTAATGAGGGGAAAGAATAAATATGATTTGAAAAGAAAAAGAAAGCACATATCTGTAATCCCATCACTCAGGAGGCAGAGGCAGGAGAATTGCTGAATTTGAGGCTT
>PVIC010022380.1:0-27722 GCA_004025085.1 Thryonomys swinderianus | reverse complement strand
TGAGCCACCACGCCCGGCATTGTGGTATGTGGTGTTGATTGTTGGTGGGCGTGAGTCTCCACGCCCAGCATTGTATGTGGTTACCAGGGATCAAACTCAGGACCTTGTGCTTGCGAGGCAGGCGCCGGAACCACTGAGCTAACCCTCCGGCCCAAGTTAGAGAAAATTTAAGGCCTGGGCATGGAGATGGCAAATAAGAAGTTACCTAAATAAGGGTTAAAGATTTGAGTAAGGGAAATGGCCTAGGGGCAGAGTCAAGAGAAAAAATGAGAAAGCCCAGTGTTGAGTTTTGATGAAGATTCCAAGAATTGCCAAATATTCAAATAAACAGGTGGAGAAAAATGGTTTTTGGACATTTGTTAAGGTTTTTTATTTATTTCTGTAACAAGCTTTCTAGATCAAAAATATTTGGCTAAAATTAAAAGTTTCAAGTTTAATTAAAATATTACACAGGGTCTCATTATATATTTTAAGCTGGCCTTGACTCACTATATAACTCAGGGTGGACTCCATCTTAAGGTGATCTTCCTGCTTCTGCCTCCTGGTGCTGGAGTTATAGGCATGCACTACCATACTTGGCAGAAATATTGCCCAGCTAAGCAAAATAATCTATGGCCAAATTTTGCCTCTTGGGCACTAGTATGATTTCTGTCTGTCTGAGGAAAATTAGAGAGGGCCAAGGGGATTGATAATGTTTAGAAGAAATGTTCTGTGACAGTAGACCACTGTTCCTACTTGGATTAGAAAAATCTTCCTTAGATTTTTTTTGTTTCTTTTCCTCGGAATAAAGAGAAAGAATAGACCCAAGTATTCCAGAGGCCTGTAATTCTAAGAGAAAGAAATAATTAGGAGCTCTTTTTCTAGGATTGGTCTCTTAGGGACTTGAAAAGATCCCATGGGTAGTTAGAAGGTGAAAGGTGGGGAAATTTATACCCCAAATATCTGTCTGAATTCCCAAAGTGGCAACCACATGTCAGAGAAAACAATACAGTAAAAGCCATGCAGAAAGGTATGAGAGATGTCTATTTTCTTATTAGTTCATGTTTAGAGTACATAATGACTGTATTCCTTGTATGGAGTTGGTATCTGTACATGGCACATTTTAATTATGTTTTTCATGCCCTTCCCTCCCCACCCCCATTTCTAGATCTCCCTTCTCATTTGGGAAAGTTCTGTCTTCCTACTTCCTATTCTCTATCTTTACTTTTTCTCTTCACTGGTACTTCATTGCCCTCCCAGTATGGTATGTTATCCCTTGGCAAGGATGTAAGAGCTTGCTTTCCATTTACTGTTGGCCATATAAATTGTGGATGTACATTTGGTATTATCAGTCTAGGCAAATAAATTATATGCCTGTGTTAGCTTTCCATTACTATAGTAAAATACCTGAAATAATTAACTTATAAAAAGAAAAGGTTTATTGTGACTCACAGTTGTTCAGTGTGGGAAAACAGGGAAGAGGACACAGCCAGAACCCTAATGTCAATCTCCATTCCCCCGAGTCCCACAGCAAAAGGATTAACAACAAAGAAACAACAAAATTAGAACCTTGAGAAAAAAGCTGAGCCTGGGCTCAACTCTTGCTGCTCTGAACATTAGCAACAGAAGGTGGCCCAATAACCCATGTTTACTACACCTTTACTTAGTACCAACCCTTTACGCCCAAAATCCTAGGATGAATAAAGCAGGAAAGATATCTACAATAATCCCTGTAGTTGAAGATCCTGTAGTTCAGGGCAGGTGTCTGCCAGTAATCCTTGTGGTAGAAGATCTTGAGGAGTGGGGCAGATGTCTGCTAATAATCCTAGTAGTTGATCACTCAGGGAAGGGCAGACATCTGTAAAACCTGAGTAAGTAAGTCTTCTGTAGTTATAACAGTTGAGGTTCTATTCTTGAACGGGTGGATCCATCATTTTTAGTCCCGTTCAAGATACCATATGGCAATGGTGGGTAGAGTACAGCAGGGGAAAGCTACTCACCTCATGACCAAGAAGTCAAAGAAGAAGTAGGGGCCAAGACCTAAGGATCTCTTACTAGGGGCCACTTCTTAACTACTTTCCAGTAGCATAACCCAGGGGACCTAGGTAATGTATGGGCCTTTAGGGAATATCCAACATCTGAACTATATAATAATGCATTCACAAATCAATTCTGTTTAAAAATTCCAGTGTACAGTGGTGGAATTAAATTATCACTACTTCACGATTCCAGTCCACCTGTAAACATTGCTACTTATCACCTTGAAGTATCTGTGAAATACCTGTAATTCTTTTTTTTTTTTTCCAACACTGGGAATGAGAGAAAGGCCTTGCATATGCTAGGCAAGTGCTCTAACACCAGGGTACATACCCATCTCAGGTACCTGCAATTTTTTATCGTATCCCTTTGTGTTGCAGGTGGCTAGGATGGACTCTGCTGCTTACAACTATAAATCCTGAATTGTGTCTTAATAATCACAGGTTTTTGAAGCTGATAAGACACTCAGAACTTATTTCCTCCAGTGCTTTATCACTCTCAATAACCTATGCTTTTATTTTCCCATTTGAAAATTGTTTTTACTAGAAATTAAATTATTCTTGACTTGTTCATCTATTTTATAGAGACCTAAAATTATTAATTCTGTAAACTAATGTCATTCTAAACAAAGCCACAACTTGATATATTCACTCTGTACAAGTTTAATGTTGATAAAATGTAAGATTTTTACTCTTTTGAAATATTAAAAAGAAATTATTCATTCTTAATTTCTTTGTTCTAATTTAAAAGACCCCACTATATCTTTCTCAGGTTAGTAATGAATCCAATATAACCAAGGAATATGGATCCTTTTTCAAGGAGCTCACAGCTCAGAAAAAGGCAGAATTTCAATGAAAATCTGCCTTTATGCAATAACACATTTTATTGGCACCTAAGAGTAAAATACCATCTCTCTAAGGCATCATCATATGACTCAGGCATTTATTGAGTGCTTACTATATGCCTGGCACTAGGGATATACCTGTGAAAACTCTGCAGAAGAGCCTGCCATCATAACTGTAGGGAGCAACAGATAGCAAATAAAAGAACAGAGATGAGAATAATTTGGGGTGATGATGAATGTTATTTCAATAATAAATTAAAAATTCAAAGGGGGAAGGAATGTTTCAAAGTTGGTGCTAACTTAGGGTGGGTAGTCAAGAAGGTGTCACTGAGGAAGAGACTTGATCTAAGATTTGAAACCCTTTCCTTATAAATAGTCAAGGATAAGGCACACTAGAAACAGATCAGTGTGTGCAAAGTGTTTAGAGTTGACACAAAGTGTGCATTTGGAGAACAGTGAGACTGTGATGGAGGGAAGACAGTGTAAAACAAAAACAGAGGGAAATGGGACTCAGGTATATAAGACCTGTCAAAGATAGAATTTGGATTGTTTTTCTAAGTTCACTGAAAAGACAATAAAGCCTTTTGAGGAAGGGAATAACACACTCAGATTTACTTAAAAAAAAAAAACAAAAAGATCACTTTGGCTTCTGCCTAGAGATTCTGTGTTAGAAGAGACAAAAGCTACCTGATTTCTATTGTTATGTAGCTTTATTTGTTTGTTTCTTTGATTGTTTATTCCAGATGAGTGTATTGAAACAACTGAAAAAGACCAGAGGGAATGAATTGGAATCCAAGTTCATTTGTCTCTTACAATACCCATAGTGATGAGGGACATGTTTAGAAGACAATAACAAGACTAATAACTCATGCTATTTTAGAGAGATGGAAACTTATGCCTACTAAATTGTGCATCAAACATGCCATGCCTTATAATCATGCAGTCATACTATGACATACTTGAAATATTTGCTCTTTTATGTTGAGAGCTTCAATGCAGTAACTTTTTTTCTGTCTCTACAACTTATATAGTATTAATTTAATAATCAGATACTAAGATTGTTTGATGTAATAAATGGCAATGGTTCTGAAGGATACCAAATAATATGTCATTAAAGAGTATATGTTTCACAAGCTCATAACTATGGAAACTATAATGAGTTGGTATGGATTTGATAGCTCTTTTTGAGCCAGTGAGAGGACAAAGATGTTTTCACTACCACTCAGATTGGTCTGGCCAAATGGTTGAAGGCTGGACTGGAAGAAAGTACATTTGTTAAAATAATTCTCTTTTCTATATTCTTCTCCACCTAGTCTTCTGACACTGAAATTGTGACCAAAATAAGAGTTTAAAAGGAAACTATATGATGCTGGCCAAAGGAGAGCAGAGAAGTTGAGTCCCAATTTGTCTGCACTTCTCTAGAGAAGTGTAAAGAGTTGACAGTAAACAAATACTTTCAGTGTGGAAAATACATGTTTCATTCTCACTAGTAAGAATACTGGTAAGTCCCAGGTACTGGACTAGTTAACCTTATTGGCCAGTACTTGAATGGCAGGCACAAAGCTAGGGTTTCACAGCAGTATACCAGTTACTCTTCTCTATGACCCTCCATAAAAGATACTAGTATCTACTTTTTCTGCACGTGGGAAACCATGGCTAAGGGTGATTAAGTAATTTGTTTGGAATTCACAAAGATTTTTAGCTGCCAAAATGAATATAGAACTGGTCTCCTCCACCCTTAGTATGTTCTGTTTATTAGACTGCAGTACCATGTGTCAGAAGTTATTACTACTTCATTAACTCCAAGTAGCGTCCAAAGGAGATCACCTAACATGACCCACACCAGATAAGTTAGTGTTTTGAAAATAGGCCTTTTATTAAACTGCCAAAGTCCCCTGTATTTTTCAACCATCTCTCCTTGCTTACTGGCAAAATTATTTGCATCTTAAAAGGTGTAGAGTTGCAAATAAACAAGTTCAAAGCTTGAGTGAATCCTTATAACTAATTCCCCTAAAGCAAAGATATCTTTGTTCTCCGTTGCATAACAACCTCAAAATTCTAGATGTCCTAGATGATCTGACTTGATTTTTGTCCCTGCATTGAGGCAAAGGCCACAGAGCAGTATATTTAATGGTTACAACATACAGTGCAGTATAAAATATATTTAGGCATCTTTCCTGATTTGCAAATGAATACTCAGATTCCACTTATTTTTACATTGAGCATGAAATTACTGAGTGGCTACAAAGGTTTCCAATGTCCTAAAGGATGTACTAAGCTAAAGATGAGGGTCTTCATTCTTTTGTGTTTGCTTACATCCTGCTCTTGCATCCTAACAGTGCTGGCAAGACATGTACATATCCCCCAAGTCCTAGTGTTATAGATAAAAATACTTGTGCAATGAATGAATGACTGATTTCTAAAGATTTTAAAATACAGTACTGTGGGAAAAAGCCTTAATATATTTTATAAACTCATGCATATACATTTGTATTGAATCATGACCTCCGTTATCAGGGAAGAGAATAACATTAAATCACATGATAGAATTTTAGTCAATTATATAGTCTTCAATTTTTTAATTAATCATTGTTTAGGGGTAATCAAGGAATATTTTTAAAAGTGAGTAAGTGCATATTCATTTTAGAAAATTTCTAGGATTAAAAAGAATCATTTTGTTATATGATCAACTATCAAATAAAAATTTAGGCACAAACAAAATTCATTTAACTAACATGTTGATTCCTACTGGATAATGTCAAAAGCATATACATTTAGTAACTAGAAAGCATGTGTTAATCCTTCCTCGACAACCCATTCTGACCTCCCCACTTGCCACCCATACACTCTGATGTCTTGGCATTGACTGAAGGCTATTCATTAACTATTTACCCAGCTCTTCTAGGATCTTAAGATACTTCTGACCTAGGCAAGTAAAGATCTTGATTGTGCATCTAATATAGAAAAAAATCCTCTGTTTTTCTTCGTTTTCAAAAAAGCAATTTGTGGCTCACAAAAGTAGAATTAAATTTCAAGAAGAATTTTTTTTTTTTTTGAGACAGGGTCTCGCTTTGCAATTCAGGCTGGCCCTGAGCTCACTGTGTAGCCCAGGCAAGCCTCAAACTCAGCAATCCTCCTGTCTCTGCCTTCTGAGTGCTGGGATTACAGGCATGAGCCACCACGCCCGGCTAGAATATTTTTAAACTGATTAGAATGTTAAATAAGAAATACATGCTAGGACTTTGAAAATGGGCCTGCAATAGTTCCTCAATAAATACTAAACAAAAACAGCAGACTGCAGAGCAATGGGTATATTTTGTTTTAAAAATTGTGTTTCTGTAGTGTATTACATTTATTGATTTATGTATATTAAACTATCCTTGTATCCCTGGGATAAATCCAACTTGGTCAGGGTGTATGATCTTGATGATCCCCTGTATTCTGTTTGCCAGTATTTTACTGAGGATTTTTCCATCTATGTTCATTAGGGAAACTGACCTGTACTTCTCTTTTTTGCTTGGTTCTTTCTCTCCTTTTAGAAACACTGTAATAGTCACTTCCAGGAATGAATTTAGGAGTATTGCTTCCCTTTCAGTTCCCTTAAAGAGTTTGAGAAGTAGTGGCATTAGCTCTTCTCTAAAGTCTTGTAGAATTCAGAAGTGAAGCCATCAGTACACGGACTTTTCTTTGTTGGTAAGTTTTTTTTTATTCCATTTCCAATATCACATATAGATATTCAGTTATTTAGCATTTTTTTTTACAACAGGGTCTCACTTTGTAGTTCAGACTGACCCTGAGCTAACTATGTAGCCCAGGCAAGCCTCAAACTCAGCAGTCCTCCTGCCTCTGCCTCCCGAGTGCTGGGATTACAGGCGTGAGCCAACACACCTGGCTTGTTTAGCATTTTTATGTTATCTTTGTTCAACTTTGGAAGTTCATATGTGTCTAGGAATCCATCCATTTCTTCTGTGTTTTCCATTTTATTGGAGTACAAATTCTCAAAGTAGGTGTTTATTGTATACTCTTTTCTTCTGCTGGATCTGTGATGATTTCCCCTTTTTCATTGCTGATTGTAAGGATTTGAGCCTTTTCCTTCCTTTGGCATAGGGAGAGACTTTATGAGCAAAACTTCAGCAACATGGGAACTAGAGAGGAAATCAACAACTGAGATCTCATCTTACTAAAGAGCTTCTGAGAGAAATCACTGAGTGAGAAAATAAAAACCCTACAATACGGGAAAAAAATTTTCCAGTGGTTTCTCAAAGGACCACTATCCAGAGTATACAAAGAGCTTAAAAAATCACCCCCTCATTTAAAGATGCAATTCAAAAATGGGATCTGAAATGGACAGACATTTTTCAGATGAAGAAGTAAAGGCAGCTAGAAACATATGAAGATGTGCTCAACATCACTGATCAAGAGATGCAGATGAAAACAACACTGAGATTCCATCTCACTCCCTAAAGAATGGCTGCTATCACAAAACTGACCAACAACAATACTGATGAAGTTGTGGAAAGAAAGGAACCTTTCTCTGCTGCTGGTGGAACTGTAGACTGATCCAACCACTGTGGAGATCAGTGTAGAGATTCCTCAAAACATTAGGATTAGAGTTCGCATTTGACCCTGCTATTCCCCTGCTAGGGATATACACAAAAGAATTAAAAGAATCATACCATAGCTGGGTGTGATGGCTCACGCCTGTAATCCCAGCACTCCGGAGGCAGAGACAGGAGGATTGCTGAGTTCGAAGCTTGCCTAGGCTACATAGTGAGCTCAGAGCTAGCTCGAACTACAAAGCGAGACTCCGTCTCAAAAAAAAAAAAAAAAAAAGAATCATACCACAGTGACATATGTGCACTCATGTTTATAGCAGCTCAGTGTGTAATAGTTAAATCTTGGAAACAACCCAAATGTCCATCAACAAGAGACTGGTTAAGGATGATGTGGGTTTTAAAAAATAAAATGGAGTATTAGTCATTAAGAATTATAAATTTGAGTCATTTATACTCAAATGGGCGTACCTTGAGTACATACTCATAAGTGAAATAAGACACAGATGTATAAATATGATATTTTTTCTCTAGTAAGAAAAAATAAAGGTGTAAATGAATGCCAAAATATATGATAGGTAGTGTGAAATAGTAAGAAAATGTTCAAAAGGGAAAGTATGCTTAGGAGAAATTGAAGAAGGGAAAGAAAAAATTGCTGAAAAAAAAGGAAGCAAAAAGGTAAGAAAAAGGGGAAGCAAAGATTATGTATGTGGGGGTGGGAATTGTAGAGGGCAAGAAAATAGGGAAAAATGAGAATCAAGATGTGTCATATACAGGTACAAATTCTCAATTTGCATTGTGATAATAATGTATGTATAAAATGTACCAATAAAATCAATGATAAAAAAGAAAATGGAGAAGGAATATTGTGTTTCATATAAGTATAAAATAAACCCTATTGGAAACATACACACTAAACAGTGAACACAAGTTTAGAAGGATTTTATAGAGTTGACTGTTTCTTTTCCACATTCGTTCCTTAAATATGTTGCACAGCAGTAATACTATTTTTGGAAGTGAAAGAAATCCAACACAGATTTACTTAAGGCTTAATTTCACCTGTTTTCAAATCACACCACTCTTTTTTTTTTGTTACTGTGTTTATTTTGATTCTGTCAACTCTTTCTCAAGAATAGTAGTATATAAATACTCTTGGAATGTATGCTGTTAAAAGACTGAATATCTAGGAAAAGGAATCCAGCAATATTCTTTGGTATGACCAGTATCTCACTGCATGACATATATATGAAAGGAAACAAAAAGAATGTGAAAAGGAAACAAATTTTAAAAACTGCAAAAAAATTGAATTTAATGAGACATCTACAAGTCAGGTAAACTAATCTAGATCATCATCTAGGTCCTCTACATTAAAATCTTGCCTGTTTCAATCAAAACATCATATGGTAAAATTTTATTCCAAAAGTAATAGACTGCATATGCAAACTAACAGGGATTCCCATGTGCTGGTTTCCTGAGTATTTTAGAAGACATTTTCTCTTTTTACCTTGTCCTGTCATTCAACTTGAAATCATCCTTTTTCTATACTCAAAATTTGAAAATTAAAAAAAATAGTCAAATCCATAATAGTTAAAACACTTAAAAAACAAACACTCCTGGAAGAAGTGATATACTGACTAAAATCCATATCAAGGTTTATACACACACTTCATAATACTTTTTATTGTAAATTTGTGATATGTCTAAGTTCCCAGCAATATTCCTCTCTTCTCATTACATATTATCAAATTTTTTCTTCTTTAACTTATTTATTTTTCTATGTGGATTTTAGCTTATCTTGCTACCCTTCAAAAAAGATCCTGCTAGTATTTTCATTATGTTCATTGACATATTGAAGATATTGATTGTACTTATTTAAAAATATAATATTCCTTTTCAATTGTGAAAATTTTCTTTTGGATTCTTTAAAAAAATTTTTTTTATTGTGAAATAGGTACATTTTATATACACCTCAGGATCACACTCAACATTGAGAATTTGTACCAGTATATGACACGACTTAATTTTCATTTTTTCCCATTCCCCTTCCCAACCTACAACCCCCCACCCCCTATATACATGAGTTTGTTTCCCCCCTTTTTTTTTAACCATCACAATTTCTTCTTTCCCCTTGTTACTTACCCCATCCCCCATTTCTCTTAGGATAGTTTCTATTTTACAGTGTCTATCATACATTCTAGAACTTATTTACATTTTGAGTTTCTCATACCAGAGAAAAAAATATTGTATTTACACATCTGTGACCTATTTATCTCACATGAGTATGTCCTCAAGGTACATCCATTTGAGTATGAATGACTCAAACTTACCATATTTTTTTTTAAAAAGGTCTTGCTTTGTAGTTCAGGCTGGCTCTAAACTCATTATGTAGCCCAGGGAAGCCTTGAACTCATCAATCTTCCTGCCTCTGCCTCCTGAGTGCTAGGATTACAGGCATGAGCCACAAAACCCAGCATTGTGTTATGTGGTACTGATTGTTGGTAGGCATGAGTCACATGAGTCACCATGCCCAGTATTGTTGTATGTGGTTACCAGGGATCAAACCAGGGACCTTGTGCTTGCTAGGCAGGCGCTGGAATCACTGAGCTAAATCTCCAGCCCAAATTTATCATTCTTCGTGGCAGAGCAATACTCCATTTTATTAAATAAAAAATCACATATCTTTATTCAGTCTCCAGTTGATGGACATTTGGGTCGTTTCCAAGATTTAGCTATTACAAACTGAGCTGCTATTAACATGGGTGCACATATGTCACTGTGATATGAATCTTTTAATTCTTTTGATTATATTCCTAGAAGGGGAAATAGCAGAGTCAAATGGGAACTCTAATCCTAGTTTTTTTTTTTTTTTTTTGAGACAGGGTCTCGCTTTGTAGTTCAGGCTGGCCCTGAGCTCACTATGTAGCTCAGGCAAGCCTGGAACTCAGCAATCCTCCTGCCTCTGCCTCCTGAGTGCTGGGATTACAGGCGTGAGCCACCACACCCGGCTCTAATCCTAGTTTTTGAGGAATCTCCACAGTGGTTGCACCAGTCTTCATTTCCACCAACAGTGGAGAACAGCTCCTTTCTCCCCGCAGCCTCACCAGCATTTGTTGCTGTCTTATTTCTTGATAGCAGCCATTCTTTGTGGAGTGAGATGAAAATTTCAGTATTGTTTTTATCTGCATCTCTCAAATGACCAGTGATGTTGAGCATTTCTTCATATGCTTCTTAGTTACTTTCCCTTCTTCATCAGAGAAGTGTCTGTCCATTTCATATGCCCATTTTTAAATTGGTGTTTAAATTTGGGAGCGTGATTTTTTTAAGTTCTTCATATATTCTAGATAGTAGCACTTTACCTGAGGAACAGCTGATAACATTTTTTTCCCATACTGTTGGATGTCTTTTCATTCTTCCAGTGGTTTCTTTTGCTGTACAGAAGCTTTTTAATAAGATGAGGTCCCACTTGTTGATTCCTTCTGCTAGTTCTCATGCTGTAGAGGTTTTGTTTATATAGTCTTTCCTTAAGCCAATGTCTCCAAGAGTTGTACCTAACCTGTTTTCCAATAGTTTAAGTGTTTCTGTTGTAATATTTAGGTCTCTAATTTACTTTGATTTTAATTTAGTACACAGTGAAAGAGATGGTTCTAGCTTTTTGGATTATTAAAGAGTACTTTTAAGTTTATTTTATGTGATGCTTGCATATTTGTTGAACTCACTATATAGCCCAGGGTTATCTGAAACTCTCAGCAATCCTCCTGCCTTAGCCACCCAATTGCTGGGGTTATAGCCCTGAGCCCCCACACTCATATTTTTGTATTTAATATCACATATTCTACTCTTGTGTTCCCATCAATATTGGGATATGATAGATGAATCATTAGACAAGAATGAAAAGTCCAGGGCAAAAAAACACACACACACAAAACAAAACAGAAAAAATAGTGACATTTCAATTCATTGGTGAAAAATGGTTTATTTTTAAAACACTCAGAATAACTGGATACTGTTTTAGAATGTTTTTTAAGTTAAATACAAACATCACAAATACAAAAAGACAAATTCACAATAAATCCAAGAACATAATTACTATAAAATAATTACCAGTTAATGTTGAATAATTGATAAATTAGACTATATTTTTAAAAATAAAATAGAAAAGAATTATTCTGAAAAGAAAAAAGGGAAAATTCTTGTACTCATACCAGAGACAAGGTCTAGTAATATAGCAATATTAGTCTAATACATGAACTTCTGAAAATAAAAAAAAATGAATAACCTAATAGAAATGAGGATGGAATATAAAAATTTCAGGCAAAATGACATTTAAATAAATGAAAAGACTTTCAGTCCCACGTATGACATGACAAATATAAAACAAAATTCCATCAACATATTATTTTTTACTCTTCAATTTGACAAAAATTAAAACTTCCATAATGAACTGTTAGCAGAATATGAAAAACAAACCACTCTTATTTGATGTTAGAAGTTAAAATTGTTAAAACTCAACATAAGGCAATTTGTCAATATCTGTCCAAATTAAAAGTGAATGTACTATTTTACTAAGTAATTTCTATGTTCTTACAAAATGTTTCTAAGAGTAAAATATTGGAAACAAACAAAATATCTTTTACCAATGTGGTTTAAAATTAATTAATTAATTAGAAATTTCATTTGACTTACTATTCTCCTTTTAGATATATTCTCAAAAAATTAAAGTCATCATGACAGTGATACATGAATATTTATGTTTATAGCAGCACAACTCATGAGGTAAGCTTTGGTAGCAGCTTATACATCCATCAACAGATGAATGAGTAAAGAAAATGTTGTAATCTCACACAAAGGAATACTACCCTGCTATGAATTAGGATAAACTTGAGTCATTTGTAACAAAATTAATGCACCTTGAAATTATACTGTTAAGTGAAATAAATCAGACCAACAAGTTTAAATATCACATAGTATCTCTTAAATGAGAAGCACAAGTTATAAATAAAGAGAAAAGTAAAAGACCTTAGGAGGTAAGGAAATACTAGATCTTTGTCACATGGCAAAGGGATCAAGGGATGAGAGGAGGGGGAAGAGAAGAGAAAGAGAAAAGACTGGAAAAAGAAATTAAGATGTATTTTGTACACATACTAACTCTGCATAAGAAGTGTAACCATCATGTGTTGTGAAGTACTGATAGATGATATATAGCATATGTGATCAATTAAATACTTCTAATGTCCCCAGTTTTTATACCGCAGTATCCATTTATGTTCAAAAGAAATGCACATACATAATTGGTAAGTCTGATAATATCACTTGTTTCCACTCAGGAAAAGGAAACGGATGACTGAAATAGAACTGGGTGAAAGACTTTTCACAAGCTTTCCAGAAAATGTGCTTGAGAGGAGATAGGATCCTGAATACACCCAGAGATAGGAAGCAGAAAAGACATATTTGTTCTTATATTTCTATTCTAAATATTCACACTGTGCATTTGTAGTAGGTTCCAAGAACTGGGAATATTGAGCTTGAGGAAGAGAACACAGGTGACAGCTGATAAATAATGATGTCCCGTAAAGAAATGTAGATCCTCTCCTTTGTAATTTAAAGAGCAAAACTACAACTAATGATGAAAGACACAAGGGAACAAAATGATGGTTTAATGTAAAGAAGAATTTCTAATCTTTGAAGCTCTCCAAAGCTGCAATATGGTGGTTTAGAATGTGGGAAGTTGCCCATTACTGGCACTGTTTAAGCAAAGATTAGGCACATTCTAAAAGACACAAAAGCTTCAGTGGAAAAACTTCATGAGATTAGCAATTCTCAATCTTTTCTTCACTCAAGAAAGTTGACATTCACATTTATAATGCACACCCTGAGGCATAACCGGCCTCTGTATAATTCCCTGGAAGGAATTTCTCTACCTTTTCCTATCCCAGTAAAGACAGTTTTTCAGAGGCTAATTGTCAAGTGTAGTAACATTACTATTACTGTGGGGATAACCGTAAATGAATTCTGTTCACAGATCCAGATGCAAATAGAGACAGACACAGTAATCTAGATAGGGTTATATTATAGATGTAGCTGCTATAGATGCATATACAGTGGAAAAGAAAATATTGGTGATTTAACTAGTATCAGTAACAGATGACCTGTGACATAATTAACTGCAAAAAGGAGGATGCTTAGAGTTTATAAGTAAACCTTGAAACAAAATTGGTCTTAGATCTTGGTACTACTGCAGTATTACCCTTACCTGGGAACTTATTAGACCATAGACTATCAGGACCCTCTTTGGACCTGCAGAATCAGAATGTACATTTTAATCCAGTCTACAAATGATTGATACACACATTGAAGTTTATAGAGCACTGGCCTAGATAAACGTTTAATTCCTTCTAAGTGGAAGCATGCAAATATGTCAAGACTAGATGTCACATCAGTATCTGCAAAAAGTCTGACCACATGTTCCTCCTTCCGTGCCTCCAAAATTTTTGGACCCCTTTCATCCTTCAAGCGTAACCGTGTTACCAGAGGAGACAAGCTATTTTCAGCAGGACAGATACTATTCAGCATTAAGTTGCTGACAGATTGAAAATTACCACTCATAACAGGCATCTGCTCGAAAGTCAAGAATCCAACCATCAGCTGTGACAGTTTTGAGTTTGTGTTTTCATCTTCATACCCGTCCTCATCCTCATAACTTTTGGCACATACTTAAAGCTCTGTTGGAAAATGAAACCACAAAAATAACTAGTACTGTAATTTGAAAGACAAGAGTGACTTACAAACTTTTCATTATGCTGTCAAAGGAGAAAAAACGAAATTTCCAAGTGCTCAGTACTTTATAGGAGCTTCCTGATGCTTTCCTGTGTGTCTGCAGTGTGACACCCAGGCTCAATTTTGCATCAATTCATTACTTATGGGTACATGTTATACAAATGATGTTTTTCTTGTATTTTAAAACCAATCTAGAGCTAACTTCCAGTACAACAGTTTCCTTCATGAAAAGGCAATGAGAGTGACTGGTTTCTTTGGGAAAATGTTGGCTCACTATTGTAAGAAGCCCAGTCAGAGCTCTATGATGTGCATATTCAGTCTCACTTCCCTTGTGTTTCTACTTTTGTCCACTCTTCTTAGGGAGAAGTTTTCCAGATGTTTTTGAAAATGTTGCCAGCTAAGCCTGGATTCATAAAGCTGATTCTTCTATATTTTTTTGCCATTGTCTTTTCTGTAATTGTTTGTTGGTTTGTTTTAAACCCCATGCATCTCAGTTCCTTGTTGATATTCAAAGGGAAAGTGTCACCTTAATAGTAGTCATAAGTGGCCCAAGAGCCATTTCTCATTAGGTGATGGCAGGCATTGTCATACTCAGCATTCCCTCATGAGTAAATAAAATGAAAAATATGGCTCTATTTCTAAAATATTTAGAAGTATAATGACAGAGGGAGATGAGAAAGGGAATAATTCAAGGCATGACTGACCTTGATAAGACTTAAACAAACAATAGAGACAGCAATATATCACTTTAGCCACACAGTAATATTCTGAATTTTCCTTTTTAAGTGAATATTTCTCTTAAAAAACTGAATGATGAAATATATTTGAAGAAAGCCTTTTACACTGGAATCAGGGAATATCTTTTTGAAGAGTAATGCTCATCTACTGCAGTAGGATTTCTACTAGGACAAAGGCAGCTGTCAGCTGTAAGGCCCCAAATAATTACTGGTGGATATACGTGCCTTGATCATAAAACACTTGCTAAGCTCCCATTGTGTGTGTCAGAATGTATGGAGGAAATGAAAGCTATCAGCACATCAGAAACGTAGTCCCTGAAAGTGAGATACTTTCTCTCTACTGCCAATTTAGAGACTTCATAGAAATTGGGCCATGAGAGCCATAGAGAGTGGTTGAGTTAAGCACCTTGGAGGAAAACCAGCCAGCCTGGCCTTCAGGGCACACTCTCTGAGGTGAGATTTCAGGGGTGCCAAGAAAGTTGTACTACCCAAAAGAATACATTGTACTACCATTATCAGGTCCTGAATATGCTATCACTGCAATATCCTATAAGATATTCAAAGACCACACAAACTAGAATTGATAATCCCATAGGAGAAACCATCATGTTGAGTAGTATTAAAATAATTGGGAATTTATCACCATGTTCTCTTCCATCAGATTCAGAAGGAGTAAAAGTAAAAGTATGACATCAAATCTCCCAAGGGATATTTAGAACATAGCAAGGAAAGAAGCACAAAGGCGTTACATCCAGAGCCAGCTGATACCTATTATTAAAGTCCACTGACTGGTAAAATATCATGAAAGAAAAGTCGACAACTGAACAGTCTTCAGACTACAAATATTTTTAGCACATGTGGGCAATGTGAATTGAGGTGCCAACAGCATCCCAGGAGACCGCTGAATGTGCTGCTGCAGTGGCAACAGAGTCCTGCAACCGTGAGCGACAGATAATTTAAGTCACTTATGTATCAGATGAGGTGAATTTCAGCCCCAGATATAAGACAATAGCAGTAGAATATGTCTGATAAAATGTAGCACTTAAAGGAAGCCTAGGGCCACTGGTGCTGCCCCTGAATGGCAAGCACAAGGTCCTGAGTCCAATTCCTAGTACTGGAGAAAAACAAAAGTCTCGGGTTAGGCAGGAAAAGGTTGATCCAGCTGTCCCACACTGTCATCAGGAACAAAGACTTCTTTCATTCTCTTCTATTATACCGGCTTGTGACTTCCATCTTTTACAGTAGATGATAATTCAAGATGGCTGTTGGAGTTCCACCTATTACATCCTGCACCAGTGAGCAGTAGGAAGAAGTAGGTTTGACCTCTCTGCTGAATTAGCATCCTGTAAAGGTGCTCTTAATAAGTCCATATGGGACGTGGTCTGGCTAGAATTTAGCCTCGTGGTCACACCTACCTGGAAAGGAGACTGGTACATACAGCAGGATTCTCTTCTGGGTAGCAATCTGCCTAGCTATAAATTAAGATTCTTCCATAAGGAAAAAGGAAGATGTATGCTGGGAGGAAATAAGTAGCTCTTGTATATTAAATTAAATCACATATGTATACGTGTCTGTGGATTCAGCTGAACAAATTTATAGCAAGCCATTTATCCTAGGTTCTTTTTATATTTTGCTATGGTAGAATCAGCAGTTATAACTGTAAGTCACTGAGGCAGCTTTTTCTAAATCTTTGGGCTTCAAAAGCTGAAAAGGCATCTAAGAACACATGGGTGGGCATTTTATTAGCACCTTTTATAGCATTTCACAGTTCAAGAATAGCTTTCTTATTTTGTCCCATGTAACACACTTCGCTGGGAAGATATTACTCCATTTTACAAATGAGAGAAAAGACTCAGAAACTATGACATTGCTCACGATAATTCATATCAGACACAGACCTAAACTTCTTCATGTATGTTTAGTGCTTCTTCTGCCCCATGGAAAATGCCTCTGAGCCACTGCTAGACTCTGATCATTTTAAAAAGAGGACAATCAAGCTTTCCTGCCTAAGTAAATCCTTTTGGCTAAGAGCAGTTTATTCTTGTCTTTGAGGAATAATTGCGCGTGTCACACTGGTTTGCACTGAGAAAGGGCAGGCAAACATGGAAAAACATTTGAAGTGAAAGGCAAGGATTCCACCCTTCCATCTCCATCTTTCACTTTTATTTCTGCATGTGCCATTGCCTTTAGTCAAGGTGAATGTTTGATTAAATAAGGTAGCAACAGCCCCTTCATGTACAGAGTTGTAAAAGGAGTGGCCGTCCTGTTACTGCAGCATGTTGAAATCACTCCCAAGGGCCATTTCTGTTCACTTGCCATAGGCCACTTTCATCTGTCCTCTGCCCAAAGTCCTATTTACAGGCTCTTCTCCATGGAGAGGTCTTTCTCCACACAGTGCCTATTTCAAAAGTCACCGCCTATACAAAGCTTTTCTGGTACCTCTGCCACAGTGAATTCTCCCTCTTACTTCTGGCTTCACCCAGCTTCCCAGAGAGTATTTTCTCCAGTTGTGAAACTAGATTATTTTGGAGTCACCTGCCTCATGGGGCAGAGCCACATTCTACCACAGCAGTGCTCAAAGGTGGTCCCCAGATCAGAAGTAGCAGCAGCACCGAGGAACTCATTAGAAGTGGCCACCTTGGACCTAGAGTCACGTACTCTGGAGGTGGGAGGAAGCAGAGCCACCAGTGTTTTAACAGGCCCTCCGGGGGATCCTGACGTTCACTGCAGTCCAACAACCACTGTTCTTCTCTCTTTGACTCCCTTCTTTCTCTCCCAGTGTCTGAGTGGCTGCGTAAACTGTTTTGCTGGCTCTGTTTAGACACAGCCAAGATAGAGGCATGACTAAGAACCAAATTCCGCTGCTAGGTTTACCTCTGCTTATTAGGGCTGAAATGTTAACCTTACTTACTGGACTGGTTGTCAGAAAGGAAGAAAACTCTGTCGGGTTACATCAGCCAGAATAAATTGCCAGCTGACACTCTTTGTATGTGGTAGTCACAAATGCTATAAATCATTGACTGGAGTTTGGTGACAGCTTTCCTGCCCCACATCCCTGAAGACATCTTGTTAGTGAGTCATGGAGATGCTAACAATATATTTACTGCAACTTCTAGGAAATCTGACGATTCTATGAGTTATTTTTCTTTTGGTATGTGAAACACCATAAAAAAAGACTTGCAACGTTTCATTTCTTTTTCTATTATACTTTCTTGCTGTTTTTATAATGCTCTTTCAAAAAATATATAGATATATAATGACAAGAAAATTTGTTTCCTGAAGAGAATGGATCACAGATTGCATTTGCTGTGTGCATGTTTTATTTTTTATTTGTACACATGGGAAATAATCCCGTTTATAATGTCATCTTTAAAGGGGCGCCTGAAGGAATCTCAGTATTATTGGCAGAATTGAATTTTCCTGCCCTGAATCACATTATTGCGCTTCTAATTTGACTGTGGCTCATCCCGAACTAGAAAAGTTGGTCAGCCGGCCTATTGATTCCTCACCCAAAAAACTTTGCTGCTTGTGCCTGGAGCTGAACTTACACCTCATATTTTAACTTGCTCTTCAGAAGACTCAAGGTTTGGGTTTTTAATCCTTTTGAAAAATGGTGCTTTTGCTACTGTCTTTCATCTTTCACAGTGCCAGTAATACTGGAGGAAGATGCAGGACAAAGAGGCAGAGATAAGGCTCTCTAAACTTGGGGAGATGTTTGACTTGAATATGAGGCATCCTAAGGTCCTCTCACCAGTTCACTGGTCCTTGGTGTCTCAGCTAGGGAAGAGTAGTTTGGATGACATGGCTTTTAGGATTTCTCTCTAAGCCAAAATAGTATTCTCTGGAATCTAACTTTATAACATTTATATGTAAAGACAGTTGATAAAAGAATGTTATATTTTATCAATAGCTCCTTTCCTGACCAAATAGGATCATATGACAATGCATACTCTGATTTCCCCAACCTTGAGACATCTTTTAAAATTTATTTTTAATGATATACATTAATTTTATATACTTATGTATACTGTGGTATGTTGATAAATATATACAGAGTATAATGCTCAAACTCAATCTGCCAGGAAGCAACACAGAAAACTTATCACTAAATTATAGTCAATGATTTATAGTATTTGCGATCAGCACTTTTTAGCATTGCTTTATGGATCAGAAAGATTTTTCTGCTTAGGAGTCTTCAGCCAATTATTGCAAGTCCTGTTTTCTGATATATTTGGCATACTTTTTATATATCTCATGAAAGACATTCCCATTGGTGACCTTTTATTCTTTCTTTACTATTCCAGACAGAGATTATCCCCTTGGGAGGAGAGAAAGCTCATGCTTATCATGTAACCTTAGAAATTCTCATTGATAATCTGCTTTGTCATCTGTTCTCAATGAATGTATGTGTCCAGATCATAATAGTATAAAATTTATTCACCTTCATTTTGGAAACAAGTGATATTCAGGAAGTCAACATTTGCACACTATTAGTGCTGGGCAATTCATACCCCACCCCATTCCCAGCAGCCATCCAGTAAAGATGACAGCTCTCTCAACTATGGGCTGGAAATTGGGCTATGGGAGTAACTCTCATACTCTGACTTCTCGAGTATCAGCAGGATTGACTTCTAGGTGCCTGCAGTGACTATTGCTTTGATAAAGCACCTTTTGCTTTCTTTCTTCTGTCTCGTTCCCTCAGTCCTCCACAGTGTTTTTGCAAATCTCCTCCCAATTAAACAATTATACCAAAATCATAATTCAGAGGTTTGCTTCTAAGAAAGCTCAATTTAAGCGAGAGCTAAATGTCTAAAATTTGGGTTTAAGAGTACAAGACAGAGATCAAGCAGATTCAAACCCAGACAGCTCTTTTATTTCCACATATATCTACCAAGACACTTCCAGTACTGTAGCCAGTTTTTCAGATGGATCACTGAAGAGCTTCAAATACTATAATCAGTTGAATAGATAATAATCTCCACTTCCAACACCATGATTGGTCCTGAAAGAGTCTATTGCTTCCTAAGTGTTTTACTGATCACTTATGAATGGCACACAATGGGATATCTAGGATGTCTTCCTTATTGGTGGTGACTCCTGGTTTCTTAGGTGTTCATAGCTACCGCTGGTTGAGACTTTCTTTGTTCCTGGCTTGGTTCTTTTCTGGAAAAAAAAAAAAAAACAATAACAACAACAACAAAAACTTCTACACTTATGTCCTTGTAGGAGTAGGGTTGTACTCCCCAGCAAAAGAAACAATGCTATGGGTGATCTACTGTCATGATTTGCAAGAGTATTCTGCAGAATATACAAATGAAAGTTCCAATTACATTTTAAATAGTAGTCCTATAATTTGGATCCTGAGGTCCCCCAAGGGCCCATTTGTTTAAAAAGTCTTGCTCTACCCACTCCCCCCTCCTCCCCCCTTATACATGCTCTTTTATTTTCTTTCTGTATCATATTTATTCCTTCCCCTCATCATATTCCCATACCAAGTTTCCCATAGAAATATTCCACTCTATAAAAGCTGTCCTACTTTCTAGAGTAGGGATATGGGTAAAAATGAGAATTAACTTGTGGCATATACTGGTACAAATTTCCCAATGTTATATGTGATTTTGAGATGTATATAAATTGTACCAATAAAGAATTAAAAAAAAAAAAAAGTCTTGCTCTCCAGTGTGATGCTAGTGAGAAGTGGTGGAAATTTTAAAATGTTGTACCTAGTGGAAGGTCTTAAATCATAAGAGGTATGCTCTCAAAGGGGATGGTGGAATGTCAGTCATTTTCTTTCTTTTGGACTCCCAGCCATGAAGTGAGTAAAAACTTTACAACACTAACCATCATAAAGTACTGCCTTACCACATGTCTAAAAGGGGCCAGAGCCAGAGATTTAGCTCAGTGGTTCCCGCACCTGCCTAGCAAGCACACGGTCCCTGGTTTGATCCCCGGTAACCACATACAACAATACCATGAGCAATCAGTAACACACAACACAACGCTGGGTGTGGTGGCTCACGCCTGTTATCCCAGCACTCAGGAGACAGAGGCAGGAGGATTGTTGAGGTCGAGGCTTGCCTGGGCTACATAATGAGCTCAGAGCCAGCCTGAACTACAAAGCGAGACCCTGTCTCAGGAAAAAAAAAAAAAAAAAAACAATGGGGTCAGCTCATACTGGTCTGAAACTTCTAAAACTTTGGTCAGAGTAACCTTTTTCTGTTTATAAGCTAACTATTTCAGGGATTTTTTTTCAGTAACAAAAAGCAAACTGATACAATCAGCTCTATATGTTTCATTTATGTAAAAATCATAATAATAGAATAAGATGTGCCTTGTAGATGTATTTACCATGTACTAACTTACTGAAGATGACTGACATATAATCTCATTTTTTCTTTTTGAGACAGGGTAGTTGAGGCTGGCCCTAAACTCACTATGTAGCCCAGGCAAGCCTTGAATCCTGCAATCCCCCTACCTCTGCCTCCCAAGTGCTGGGATTACAGCTGTGAGCCACCACGCCCATCATTGTGGTGTGTGGTACTGATTGCTGGTGGACGTCAGTTACCACACCCGGTATAGTTATATGTGGTTATTGGGGATTGAACCAGGGACCTTGCGCTTGCTAGGTAGGCACAGGAACCACTGAGCTAAATCTCTGGTCCATACAATCTCATTTTTGTGCATTCCAAATGCAGATTATTGCACAAGAAATAGAATGAATAGCCATGAAATAGTTGTTGAAAGAAGGAGTTTCCAGGCCTTTATCTAAATCACATATGATTTGTGTCACTGATTGAGAAAATTTAATCTCTGTGTGTGTGTGTGTGTGTGTGTGTATGTGCTTGTGTACTGAAAACTTAGACATCTGCTCAGCTCTTGGCTGAGGGTAATAACTGTGAATTGTGTAAAGAAGTACTGTGCATTGGAAAGATGCTTCACTTCTAAGCTTATGGGAGGGAGAGATAGCTTATCTGTGTTGCTTACCCTGAGAAGTTTTCATTTGATGACAAGAGCCCAAAATTTGAGTTTTTCCTAGAACAACTTTCATTAAGAAGAAAATTCACAAGTGCAGGTCATAAGAGATTGTCTTTAAATAATGCACAACTCAAATCTATAATACCTAGGGATTTTCTAAAATGGATTTGTTTATAGCCCGTGTAAGGCTAGAAATCATAGTGCTGCTACACTAACCTGAATTGCCATTGTGTTCCTCAGTGGTGAGTTTCAGAACATGCAAGAACTACTGGATCTTGGACTCATTATATATTGATCACAGTAAGTGGGGATGGGTGCTGTGTACACACAAAACAGTATAGTGCATTGGGATTGGCATCTCTCTAAATACCCTGTTTTCAGCTAAATGTGCACAAGCCCACTGTGCTTAGCAGCCAAGAAGACAAATGGTGTGTGTTCTGGTCTGTGATGCCTTTAGGTTAGGCTTTTTAAAAGCATAGCCTGCAGTATTTCTGAATAATGAAGTTTTAAAATTTTTTTTTCTGCCACACTAGAGGGTTTTCCTATTGCCTTGAATCCCTGAAAGCCTGCATCATACAATACAGCTTTTTCAAAGAATATGGTATAAGAGCATTCTTTGCTGGGGTGAAGAACAGAGTTTGAAAGTAATTGCCGACTTCCTGAAGTTAGTAGGACTTTGCAGAATATAGGACAACTTGAATTTAAGGGGGCATAAGACCCTTGAAAAAGTTTATAATTCTTTCATGCTTTGGCTTTTGTGTTCTGAAATGCAGAAAGACCTTGAAGGAGAGGAGAGAAAGCAAAATGTTATCGGAAGGAAAAGAAAAAAATCTTGTGAATGCTACCTGGAGGGGAAAATGTGAAAGTGGATCTTAATTTCTTTTTTTTGTTTGTTTGTTTTTCAAAGAATGTTACTATCTGTGAAAAATGAGGTTTGCAAAGGACAGAAAATGTTCCAGAGTCACTCTTTGTGAAATCTCTAAATTCCGTATATGTCCATATGACTGATGGGACAAGTTGTAACTGACTACATAGCTTCTGGAGCCCCTTTCTTTCTATACAAAATCTCATTCTCACAATGCCCTACTACCTACCATTCAGTGACTACTTCTGTAATACATACTAGATGCTAAGTACAGCAGCATGCCATAAAAAAATACAAAGATTAGAGATAATGTTGAGTAAACTAGATACCAACATTTAAAGAAAAAAATATTCATGACACATTAGAGATAGCAGAGACTACTCTCAAGGGAGGACCATCACAATTGTTACAGGGACCCTGTAATGAGATTGTGTAATGAGGGAAACAAACTGGACTTGACTTAGCCCAAAGGATCCTGATTAAAGATAGCTCAAGAAGAGGGTCTTTGTCAAATTGCCCTGTTCTTCAAGGAAAGAGAAGACACTCTTCTTTTCCTCGAACAGTGTAAGTCTGTTTCTTGGTTGTTGGCAGATATTTGCAGGAAGGTGTAAGCAGCCTGAAAGATATTTAATGATGGGATTTTCTATGAAAACAAGAGAAAAACCAAGATTACTGGCTAGAAAGACACTTTTCAAAGTCAGAGGGCAACCAGCAAATATTTATAGACTTGAAATAATTTACTTAAATAGAATCTTTACTTCCTAGGTAAATTATTCAACAGGTAAATAAAAATCTTTTACAATAATCTAAGAAAATTTTGTACTTTGAACAGAAAACTAAATTGTAGATTTCCATCAGTACCTTATGGAGCCCTTAAAAAAAGAAAGAAAAGAAAAGCTCACAAATAAATTCATCCAATTTTAGCAGCTGGAGCACATAGAAAATTCCTCCTTGACAAAACTTAGATGAGTTTTTGTACCCATTCACTTTTCTCCTATTTTTCTTTGTCATTTGCAATGTTTCTTTTCCATAAAGTCTTGCTAGCATTTGCAACTGAAGTCATCCTATGTTACAAAAATAAATTCTGATTTTTTTCTCTTAAAGTATTTTTATTTTATATTAGTACATATTTGCAGTATATAATGATCAGATGGATTGTAGGAAACTGTTATTTTCCATAGCCTCTCTTAATCTTTTTTGGCCCCTACCCCACCATTCCCTGCTTCTTCGAACACTTGGCCTCTTTCCTATTTGCAAAAGCTCTATTTGTATTTTTTTGGTCTTGTTTTAATTATCTCATGCTACCTTCTGTCCTTTCCCTCTCCCTTTCCATTTCTTGGTCTTCTTCCCATTTGAAAAGTATCTATTATCTATCTTGTATTTTATCTTTATTTATACTTTAGGTTTCTCATATAAGAGAAACCATACAGTATTTAAGCTTGCCTCTCTGATTTATTTCACGTAATAATATGGCCTCAAGGTGCATCCATTTACTTAAAGATACCTCAATTTTGTTCTTTATGGCAGAGTAGTAATCCATTGTGTATAAATACTATATTTTTATTATCTGTTCATCTGATCATGGGCATATTTCCCAGATTTAGCTACTGTAAATTATGCTGTTATAAAGATAACATGCTTTATAGCTATAATACAATGACTTCACCTCTTGAGAAGATACTGAGGAGTGGAATAGCCAGGTCAGATAGAATTCTAGTTTTAGTTTTTTGATGAATCTCCAAATTGATTTAAATAGCGGTTGTAACAATTCAATAGCGTAGAATATTTCTTTTCCATAAAGTCTTGCTAGCATTTGCCGTTATTCAATTTCTTGATGATAGCAATTCTTCCTATAGTAACATGGACTATCAATGTCATTTTAATTTTCATTTTTTTAGTGGCCAGGGTTGATGAACTTTTTTTCAGGTATTTATTAGCCATTTGTATTTCTCCTACTGGGAGATGTGTATTCATTTCAGATGCCCATTTTTATTAGGTCTTTTATTTTTGAGTCTGTTTTGAGTTTTTAAATATATTCTAGATGTTAGTCTTCTTTTCAAGGAACAGCTTGAAAGATTTTCTTATTCTGTAGGTTGTCTCTGCGCTGTCGATTGTTTCCTTTGCTGTGGAGAAACTTTTTAATTTTATGTGATCCCATTTGTTGATTCTCACTTTTTCTTGTGCCACTGAGGTTTGGTTAAAAAAATCCTTGACAAATGTGTATGCCTTCAAGAAGTTTCCGTTTTTTTATTCCAACAGATTGTTTCTGTTTTATCATCTAGATTTTTGGTCCATTCTGAATTTAGTTTAGTACATGATAAGATACAGAGGACTAGACTCTATGTTCTGCATATGGATAGCCAGTTTTTCCAGCACTGCTTTTTTTTTTGAGACAGGGTTTTGCTTTGTAGTTCAGGCTGGCCCTGAGCTCACTATGTAGCCCAGGCAAACCTGGAACTCAGCAATCCTCCTATCTCTGCCTCCCGAGTGCTGGGATGACAGGCGTGAGCCACCACGCCCGGCACTGTGTATGTGGTATTGATTGTTGGTGGGTGTGAGTCACCATGCCCAGCATTGTATGTGGTTAGCGGGATCGAACTCAGGGCCTTATACTTGCAAGGCAGGCGCTGGAACCACTGAGCTAAATCTCCAGCCCACCAGCACTGCTTTTTTTTATTTGAATCTTTTTTGGTATATTGTATACACATCATGATCACACTCAATATTGAGAATTTGTAGCAGTATATGACACGACTTAATTCTCATTTTTTCCCATTTCCTTACCCACCCTATGACTCCCACCAGAGACTATCTACTCTGTAGTATATCCTTTGTGTCCTTTTGACAAGGATCAAAGAACTAAATATGTTTGTAGTTGTTTCTGCTTCCTATATTGTGTTTCCCTGAGCCATGTTTCTATTCGTATGCTAGGTTCATCTGTTTCTATCACTGTAGTGTGTAAAATAACTTCAAATCTAGGACTTTGATGTCTCCCCTGATGCAAATTTGAAAAATTCAGGCATATAGTTTTTGGTTTCTTTCCCTTTGGTGTTCCAGTGGATCAGCTTTGAAGTAATTGGAAGTTTTTGGAGGTATTTTGTTGGATTGTCTTCTTATGTTTCTATTTTTTATCTATTTATTTGGTTTCTGAACTGAGGCTCGTAGATTGATACAGTGGGTAGCTTTATTACTAGTATGGAGTTCACTTTAATTAATGTCTATGTTTTAAAGATATCCTCTTGGTGTGGCTATTAGTTTTTGCTAGTGTCCCAGGATCCAACCACTGCTGTTTATATGGCAGGAGAGATTGGAGCTTATTAGGCCCAGTTTGCAGTTCTCCATGCATGGTCTATAGTACATTTTATGAACCCCAGGCAATTCAGAAATTGGCTTAGAGAGAAGATCAATTATAGCATCAACTATTTCATCTTCTGTATAGTAGTACAATGAGCAATCACAATAGAATCCAATACAGACAGGATATTCACAAACCCTAATAACCAATAATACAGCACCCTTAACCACAGCAAAGAGACTTGTGATTTCAACGTAAACACTAAGACAAACCAAATATTGACCTGCAGTAAATCTAAAAAATAGAACAGCTTTACCTCAGTTAGCAATGGAATAATGGTCAACAGTAATAAGAAGTGATTATGTAACTACATATAGATTGATAAAATTTAGTGGCTATACCAATAAGGACATAGGATTTGGGGAATAAAAGCATAAAATAATCTTGAAAAATTAAGTGATAGAAGATGAGAAGGTGATAAAAGTGAAACAAAGGATGCAATTAAAACATAAAAATGTCCTGTATTATAGAGGTTTTTGTTCATAAAGTCTCTGCCTAAGCCAGTGTCGCCAAGAGTTTTACCTAACCTGTTTTGCAGCAGGTTTAATGTTTCTGTTTCAGTATTGAAGTTTCTAATCCATTGTGATTTTAGTTTAGTACACAGTAAAAGAGATAGGTCTAGCTTTAGTTTTTGGCAAGTTAAAGCCCAGTTTTTCCAGCACCATTTGTTAAAGAAGCTGTCTTTCCTCCATTGAGGATGTTTGGCTCCTTTGTCAAAGATAAGATGGCTTAGTGTATCTGGGGTTGTTTCTGGATCTTCTAATCTATTCCACTGGTCCTTGGGTCTGTTACTTTGCCAGTACTGTGCACTTTTTACCACAGTGGCTTTATAGAACAGTTTTAAGTTGGGGATTGTAATACCCGCTACCATGTCCTTGGTTGCTTAGAATTGCTTTTGCTATTCTAGGTTTCCTGTGGTTCCAGATGAAATTTTGTATTATTTTCTCTAGCTCTATGAAGTATGGTGTTGGGATTTCAATTGGAATAGCATTGAATCTGCATAGTAGTTGCAGAAGTATAGCCATTTTGACGATGATGGTTCTCCCTACACAGGAACAAAGGATGTCTTTCCATTTTCTGATATCCTCTTCTATCACCTTTTTCAGAGTCCTGTAGTTTTCAGAATAGAGGTTTTTCACCTCCTTTGTTAGCTTGATTCCTAAATATTTCATTTTTCTGGGTTCTATTGTGAAATAGAGTGACTCCCCAATTTCTCTTTCAGTGAGTCTGTTGTTTGTGTATGCAAAAGCTGTTGATTTTTGAGCATTGACCTTGTGTCAGTACACAACTAAATTTGGCAATGAAGTCTAGCAGTCTTTTGGTTGAGTTTTTAGCTATACTCAAATAAATTAAAAGAATCATATTGTGAAGTCATATGTACACCCATGTTCATAGCAGCTCATTTTGTGATAGCCCAATCTTGGAAACAACCCAGATGCCCTTCAACTGGAGGCTGGATAAAGATGTGGTTTTTAAAAAATAAAATGGAGTATTACTCTGGCATAAAGAATGACAAGTTTGACTCATTTATGTGCAAATGGACATCTTTTTTTTTTTTTCTTTTTTTTTTTCCCACTTTTTTTTTTTTTTTTTTTTTTTTTTT
>PVIC010022379.1:0-27730 GCA_004025085.1 Thryonomys swinderianus | reverse complement strand
TAAAAACTTGTGACATGGGCTGGAGATTTAGCTCAGGGGTTCCGGCGCCTGCCTCGCAGGCTCAAGGTCCTGCGTTCGATCCCGGTAACCGCCTACAATGTAGGGCATGGCCCACCAGCAATCAATACCACATACCACAGTGCCGGGCTACAAAGTGAGCTCAGGGCCAGCCTGAACTGCAAAGTGAGACCCTGTCTCAAAAAAAAAAAAAAAAACTTGTGACAGTCAGAGGCACACGGCCATTAAACCCCCTCAGGCACTTCAAACACATTTATTCTCGAAAATACATCTTTCATGCTCCGTTGCTTTTTGACTTTAAACATTCACCAAACTTCGACCCCCCCCCCCGCACCGAGGGTCTCCCCCTCGATCCCCGTGGGAGATCAGGGCCATGGATACACAGTGCTGCTGGCTTCATATCATCCCTTGATACGGAATCGGCGCGTTTCCACAGCAGCCTACGAGGCGATCAGAGATCATTTCGGACTTGTTCAGAGGCCGCCAAGGGGCTGGCTTCACTCTAAAGCCGGCCGCCTGGCTGTTTGGACACTGTATTCTCGTTCACACCTTGCTGGCCATAGGGAGGCTTCCTACCAGGAGACTCCTTTACAAAAAGTGGGATGAAAAATGTGCTCATGTCTCATACATTTCCCCCAAAGAGATCATGTCAGAAATGCGTAATAACTCTCCACTGGGCCTTTATTGCAATTCCAATTAGTTGCTATTAATTTTTAAAAAGCAAGAAATTAGCTTCTTGTTTTTTAAACGGGAAAAATGAGCAAGACTTCAAGGTTGAAAATGACCTCGAGGGACTGTATTAAATAGGATATGAAAGGCTGGACTTCAACAAACATAATTTAAAGAAAAATGCTGACTGAAAGGTATCATTTCGCTCTATTTCTTCCTTTCTTAATTCCTTGTTTAGGGAAAAGAGAAAAAATACGTAGGAGACACTGAGGCTTAAAACAAAGAAAAAGTTAATGCTGGGTGTGGTGGCTCACGCTTGTCATCCCAGCGCTCGGGAGGCAGAGACGGGAGGATTGCTGAGTTCGCGGCGGCTTGCCTGGGCACCATAGTGAGCTCAGGGCCAGCCTGAACTACAAAGCGAGACCCTGTCTCAAAAAGCAAAAAAAAAACAAAGAAAAAGTTTAAGTAAAATGAAGCAAACTTTTGTTCTAACGCCTGAGTGAGCACAAAATGAAGCAGGAAAAGTAGCGAAAGAGGTAAGAAAAATGTAGTCAGCGGAAAGCAAAGGGGGAAAGACTTCTGCCCTCTGTTTTGGCTTTGTATTGGTAATTATATACAAATATGCATGTGTATGCGTGTGTGTGTGTGTGTGTGTGTGTGTGCGCGCGCGCGCGTGCATCAGAGCTGACCTCTTCGTATCCTGCACGGAGACTGGAGACCTCGCCGCTGGCCCACCGGCGTGAGTGAGACCCGCTCTCACGTGGGGGCTGCAGCTTCCCTCTCCCGCCTGCTCCTGCCGCCCTGGACCCGGGGCCGCCGGGCCTCAGGGTGCCATCCCCAGGACGGGGCTCCCCGGCTGCCTGGGCCCTGCTGGGTGACCCAGCCGTCGCGCCCGCACAGGGGACGCTCCTGTGTGTGTCCCTTCCCGCCCGTGACCCCGCACAGGGGCCAGCAGTGAGGTACAGATCGGTTTCGCATGGTTTGGAAGGTAAGGCAGGCCCGCCCTACTGACTGATTCACGGCTGAATATCGGCCACCGTGCCACGGTACAGAGGAACAAAATCCTGAGCGAGCCCGAGGAGACCCTGCGAATGGACCCTGACATTTTATCAGCGCCACCCTCCCCACTCCCGGGCCCACCGTGTCTGTGGCGCCCAGCCTTTCCCCGTGGGTCCTGAGGTGAAGACCCATAAGACTCAGCGATAACAGGAATGAGAGGGTCAGGGTGCTGACATGTAGCCTGAGAAGCAAAAGCAAACTCCACGCTTGGAACTCGCTTCAGGAATTTGCAGATCACCAAGGACTTGTAAGGATAATAAGCATGTGTGGAGACGGCATAGAAGAAGAAAACGGAGATTCCCCCAAGAGGAAGCTCTATGTTGGGGCTGAATTAGGCTGAGCCTTTGTCTAGCAGTGTACTTCCTCTGGCTCTGGCTCCATCTCCTACATCAGACTCAAAAAGCCAAAACAGAAACATGGCGTTCTCACTGACCTAAGACAAGAAACATCCCCAAGCCCCACACAACAGATTTCACTGACGATGGTTTCTGGGTCTCAGTGGCCTGGAGATCACAGCACTCGTAAGGCTGAGCTCGCATCAAGGTCACCACATGAGGTGGCAGAAACACCAACTGCTGAGGCACCACTTGAATGGCAGGGGCCACGAGGAATCCAGGGAGGAAGAAAGCTAGCTCGAGGGCCGGAGGGTTAGCTCAGTGGTTCCGGCGCCTGCCTCACAAGCGCAAGGTCCTGAGTTCGATCCCCGGAAACCACATATAATGCTGGGCGTGGAGACACGCCCACCAACAATCAACACCGCATACTACAATGCTGGACATGGTGGCTCACGCCTGTCATCCCAGCACTCGGGAGGCAGAGACAGGAGGATTGCTGAGTTCGCGGCGGCTTGCCTGGGCACCATAGTGAGCTCAGGGCCAGCCTGAACTACAAAGCGAGACCCTGTCTCAAAAGCAAAAAAAAAAAGAAAGCTAGCTCGAGAAGTGGAGCCCAGTGGAACCCAAGCAGGGTCTGCGCCCAGTGCAGGTCTGGAGACCGTGCCATCCTTGAGATCCACAAAACTTTTGGGGAAAGAAGTTAGGAGGGGGCGAGGCTGGGCACTCACTCCAGATGCCATCTTCGGGGCCAGCCCGGCTGAGTGGTGCTCCAACCAGGACAGTCCCAAGTTGGAGATCAGGACAGGAGGGAGCCTCCCTGGCCTAAGCCACCATAAGAGATAACACATACTAATAAAATATAAATTTAAAAGACAAAATAATAAACCTAGCAACACAAAGATATCCAGAGCTTCCTTGAAAAAGTAGCTGCCTTGTTTTGTGAATTCTCTCACCATTATACTCACACTTGGAATTAACACATTATAATGTGCAATTTAGTTGGAGAAGATGAGAAAGTAGTTTCCCCAAATCCAACACATTAAATTTAATATTTTCTGTCTAGTTTCTGCAGAGAGAAACAGTACTTAGAACTACCTGCATCCTGTCCAGTTAATGGATTCAGCAACAGGTCAAACTAGGAAGAAGAATCCTGTGGGGAGAGAGAGGAGCATAAAGGGACGACGGAAGAGCTGGCGATGGCATTTGCAGGACACGCATTGCCCTGTCTAGGCCCACAGAAGCAGCACTGGTGATGCCTTGAAGGAAGGAACCCCATTATCATCTGCTTGTCTGAACAGAGTGAATGTTCATTCTTACCTTAAACTCCCACAGCCCCATAATGAAGCGAGGAGCAACACCCCCCGGAATCAGAGACAGTACCCAGTGGGACACGACGGCGAAATCAGCAAGAACTGGGGTGCTCGAGCCCACGCCTGGCTGGCTCTGGTGCCCTCTTCCTCAGCCTCCCTTCCTTGAGTCTCTTGTACTTTTCCTGCCCATCATTCCTACCTTAAGTCCTCCCCAGTTTGTGCTTCCTGTCTGTCACCTTGCCCGCGACCCCATGGCCTTGGAAAGAAGCTACAAGAGTCTGCTTGTCAGAAACTCCACTGCGAGCGCCAGCCATTCCCAGGGTCCTTTAAGGAAAGGTGAGTGCGTTCCCCCTGGTCCGGAGGCAGCTCTGACCTCCGGAACTTCTCACACCTCCAGCTTCTCAAAAGAGACCTAAGTCAGACGCTCTCCCCCAGGAACTACTCAGCTGAGCTTGAACCACCGTCACTCAGGGCGCCTCCGAGCGTCCGGCGACCCCCTTCCCGCGCAGCGGCCCCGGTGAGCTGCGGCGGCAAACCTACAGTCTTCTCCAGATTTTATTTCTACATCTTCCCCAGAACCACAGTCCTAATGTGTTAGGAGCCACGATGGCCGCGCTGCCGTATAGACTCGGAGACTGAAAGTGACTCTTCACAGTGAGGACGCAGCGAGAGTCTGGAGGGCAGAAGGAGTCGCTGCAGAGACGGCCCTGCGCAGGAGCTGGCTCAGTGGCCGCACTCCGGGCCCCCAGGTGCCTCAAGACTCCCACGCCACATCCCAGCCTGGCCTGGCCTCCAGCTCTGGAAATGCTGGGGAAGCAGCATCGGGGCCAGCAGAGAAGAGCAAACGATGTCTCGGCTGCAGGCGAGTGCCCTCTCATCGCCCCGCCTCTGCTGACGAAGAGCCCAGCCCCTCGAGCCCCTGCTGCTTGTCTCTTAGGACGCTGGGGTCTGAGCTCCCGTGAGGAGCACGTGGAGACTGTGGATACCCCAAACACACCTGAGTGGCTTTGCTAAAGGCACAGCGCCGGGAAGCTTCAGCATTATTGCCTAATTTAAGAGCTTAGTTGGGTCATTAACTTTGCAAAGCCGTTTTTCCGCATGGAGCTTCTCTTGCTTAGCAGCCTACTTCTGCAGCCTGCAACTTCAATTGACACGTGTGCGAGCTCAGGCGTAGCTGCGGCTGAGTATTCACATGCCGACCTCAGCCGGAGACACAGACCTGTTCTTCCAAGACTTCTACGTGCTTCTTTCTTGTTTTCTTTCCATTCCTTCCGAGGGGAAGTAATAGCAATGTGTCTCTTACCATAATCACCCTGGTCCCCGGGCCCCGTGGCATCTGCGAGAGCTCCATCCCCGCGTCTCTGCCATCTTCCTTTATTTTTCTTCGTCTGTACTTCACCTTCCTTTAATGCCTTACTGTTCTCGTGCCTGTGTCTGATTTGTTCAGCCTTCTCTTCTGGAATAACTGGGGAGCATCCCTGTCTTGGGCGGCCCCCAAAGGCCCAAGGGTGTGCGGTGAGCAGGAGGAGAGGGGAAGTAGGCAGAGTCAGGACACGCCATGTGCGAGGTCCCAGTAACCTCAACGATTGCGGACATAAACACGATCTAGGATTAATAATATCAGTAAGAGTGAAAAAGGGGAAAGAGAAACTAGAAGAGGAAGGAAAGAGGGGGAAGACAGGATTTTAAAAAGGAGCAAGCTGTATTATGTACGTGTACAAACTTCCCAAGGTGATGCAAAGTTCAGAATCGTAAACACGTGCTAATAAAAAAATAAAGTTAAAGAGGGGCCTGAGTTGGAAAGCCTGAGGCTCCCTGAACCCCGGGTCCTGTCTCGGGACTGGGCCTTGATGCACAGCTTCCAGGCAAGACGGTTCCGCAGCGCGGCTCCAGGTGCTGAGCGCTCCGGGGCGGCGAGCACCGCGTGCTGTTCACCCTCCTGGAACACAGAGGCCCGATTCTGTCTTGTACAGAAAAGCACACTTTTACAACGCGCCAGCTTCTTCCTTTCCTGGGAATAACCCTGACGGGCCTTGCCAAATGCAGGGTTTAGGAAGCACCCCGCATTAGAAAATGCAGAACGAACCAGGAATCATAGACTTTTTCTCCAGGAGGCAAAAAGCAAAACGCCATGGGACTGCTGACCAGAAACGTTTGTCTTGCTGGACAGAGAGCTGTTTACAGAAGGGACAGTTAGAGCCTCTTAGCCCCTAAGGATTTAGACTTGAGCTGCAGGAGAGCTCAGAGAACACGCTCATCTAGTCTGCAGAGGGCAAAGAGGAGGAGCCCCGCAGCTCTCCGTGCGAGACTCGGAACTGCGGAGGGCTGGGCCAAGGGTTTCCCACCGACATGGGTAAGGAATTCGAAGGTGCAGCCTCATGGTAAAAAGATAGTCCATAAAAAAAAAAAGGAAAAAAAGATAGTCCATAAAAAAAAAAAATTCCAGTAACAATGTCTTTTTTCACTTTTAGAGAGTATGAAGCACAGAGAACTAAGCTAATTATAAATTTCCCAACTTTTTAATTGAATTGTACCACATCCAGAGGAAGCTGCATGTGCCTCGTTAAGGTGCAGAGGTTCGTAAGTGCTGCCATTTAGAAAAGAGCATTAACCTGGGAAAAGCCCTGATTTTACCCCAGCCTTTACCTTGGGCTTTCTGTTCTCTCTTCTTGTCAAAATTCCCCAAGGCTCTTCCCAAAAGAGCTACAAAACAGAGGCTAAAGGTGCAGTTAGTTTTTTAAATAAAAACAGCACAGACTAACACGATAGGATTGGAAGTGTCTGGTCCGGCTGAGGCTTGGACACAGAGCTCCGGTTTCCCCGGGAATGGTCCTCATTATGGAGAGGCCTGTCCTAGTAACGGGTTGAGTGTTTCACTCGCGTCTGCCGTCCCTCCAGACAGGAGCTGTCACGCTCCAATTATTTGCAAACTGCCTCCTGCCAGAAGCTCTCGCTTCTGACCGTGGACCTGTCCACTTTCACGGGGGGGGGGGCACACAGGGAAACTTCCGTGAACCACTGCCCCAGGGCTCCGCCTCCTTCCGGCGATGTCCAGACTCCATGAGGACCGGGCGAGGCTGAGGACTCCCCAAGGCACCAGCTAGACTGCCAGTGTAAATAAATAAGCCTGGGCACAGTTCCTATGCACCAGACAGCTCAGTCCTGCAAAAGGGGGTAACAGGAAGGTGAGCCACACCCCCACGCATCCCAACAGAGCTGGGACCCCAGAACAGGCAAATGGGTGTCCTCACGGTGAGCCTGTTTGCAAACATGACTTGCAAAACCAGCCTGCCCAGCAGGAGCTAGACGGAAGAAAGGACGATCCCCACATCTGCAATGGGAATGTCCAGGGCGCTGTCCTACAAGTCTGCGGCCAGGAGAGCCTGGCACCCCAAAGCTTCTATGTATGCTTTCCCTGAATGACACCCAGGCTTTAATCTCTGACTCAATTTCCTGAGGTGTCCCCAGGGCACCGAGTTAAGAGGCAATAATTCTGGGTGGGGCATCATAAATCCTAAGAATGCTCCCTTTTTGTGGCACAGCACAAATACTTTTCCCAATAAGATGGCTCTGGCCATGTAGAATAGCAAAGTCTCCTCTTCAGGAGCCGAGGTTACTGTTTGGAGTCCTTCCTGAGTTCTCGTAACGGAAGGCCACATCTGCAGGGCACAGAGTGCTGCGCGTGACCCTGGAAGAGGAGTGTAGTGTTGTTCCAGCAGTTCTAACCTTCAGGTTCTGCACTTCACAGTGGTAGTCATGTTCCTCATTGCTGGGACAAAATGCCTAACACCCACAACTGAAAGGAGGAGAGGTTTACTTTGGATCACACTCTCTAGAGGACTTACTGCGTAACTGGCTGCAGGAAGGGCAGGAAGGACGCGGCGGAAGGGGCTGGTGGAGAAAGCTGCTCACACCATGGCAGCCGGAAGCCGAGAGATGGAGGAGCAGGCAGGGAGACGGACCCTCCTGGGTCTCAGCCCTCGACGGCCAGGTCCTGTGCCCAGCCCCTGGCTCCTAACAGCACATGCACCTCTGAACACACACATGATCCGGGCACCTTCCAAAGGCTCAATCTTGGAACGCACGAGTCTTGTGGGACCTTCTACAGCTAAACCACGACCCACAGAAACTTCATACTAGTGTTCCTGAAGCGTGGACCACGAGGCTCCTTCCTTTACGAGGTAAACGCAGCGACACCTTCTTTTTAATTTTTTTAAATGTTTTGCATTAGTACGTGTTTGTAGTACATAATGTTCGTGTTCCTTGTGTGGAGTTGGTGCCTGTACATGTACCCTTTATTCACCATTTCCCTTCCTGTCTCCCCCTTCCTCCTTCCCCCTCCCCTCCCACTTCAGAATGATCAATCCCCTACTTTCTATTATCTGTCTCTTAGTTTGCTCTTTATAATTGAACTTCTCATATAAGAGAAAGCGTGGAAGATTTAAACTCATGTGTCTGATTTATTTCACTTAACATTATGATTTCAAGGTACATCTGTTCTCTGCACATGACTTGAGTTTGTGCTTCATGAAAGAGTTATATTCCACTGTGTATAAATACCACCTTTTCTTTATCCATTCATCCACTGATGGACATATAGGGCTCTTTTAAGATTGAGCTACCATTACTGGGCGTGGTGGCTCACGCCTGTCATCCCAGCCCTCGGGAGGCAGAGGCAGGAGGATTGCTGAGTTCGAGGTTTGCCTGGGCTCCATAGTGAGCTCAGGGCCAGCCTGAACTGCAGAGTGAGACCCTGTCTCAAGGAAAAAAAAAAAAAAAAAAAAAAAGATTGAGCTACCATGAATCAGGCTGCTGTAAAGATGAGTGTTTATGGGCCACTGTAACATGATGCTTCAAACTGTTTGGCGAAGACACCCAGACAGGCATCAGCGGGGCCCATCCGAGTTCCTAGTTTTGCTGTTTGAGGGCTCCTCACCGACGCCTCCTTAACTGGGTCATGTCTTGCCCACTCCTAGGTGAGCTGTGACCCCTCCCTCCAAACTTACACGTTGGTGCCCCAAACCCAAGACTCTCAGAAGAGGGCTCTGCTCAGAGACAGGCTCTACAAAGGCGGGCGAAGGTAAAGTGGCGCTGCTCGGCGCAGGGCCGACTCAGCCAGCCCCAGGTCCTTCAAGGAAGAGGAGAAGTGAAGCTGAAGCGATCCCGGGAGGCGCGAAAGGAAGAGCGTGTGAGGACTGTGAAAAGATGCCATCCACAAGCCAACGGGACAGGCCTCAGAAGGAGCCAGGCCTGTCCCCGCCTCCACCCTGGACTTCCAGGCTCCGGGCAGAAGGAAGTGATTCTCTGCTGGTGAAGCTGCCCAGCTGGGGGTGCTTGCTGGGGATCCACTTTCACCTGCCCGTTAACCCACCTGGCATTTGCCCAGCAAGTCTGACACTATCACCTAAGGCTGCAGCTCACAAGTGCCCAGAAAGCTCACCTCAAGGGCCTTAGCATGTGGGTTTCCATTAATCAGACTTTTGCTGGCTGTCTCTCTGTCTCTGTGTTTATCTATATAATATAGATATCTTTTTCTCTTCCTTCTCTTCCTCCTCCTCTCTTTCTACTCTAACACTCGTTCCTTTTCGTTGTTGAATGTCTTCCTTCAGTTACACTGGGACATTTTTAAAGCGCCCTAAATCTATCTTAAAGCGTTGAGAAGTTTTACATGCTGTGTACCTTTCAGCCCCCATAATGGGCTTTTCCCACTGATTCGTGAAGGCTCTGAACTGGTTTTGTGCATGGTTCTCAGCCCCACGCCTGAATTCACAGCCACAAAGGTCCTGTGCTCTGCCTGGCCCGCTCTCCAGAGGAGGACCTTACGCTGAAATGCTGAGTCTTCCTTCTGCAGCTAAAATCAAGCCCTCCCGGCCGGGGCCTCAGGCCCCCGTGTCCTGAGCCGCCCACGGGAGCCCATCAGCCCTCCCCACAGCACTCTTCGGTTGACAGGAGGTTTGGACTCTACGGCAGCCCTGTGCCAGGGTTGTGTTCATGCAGGAGACCTGCCAGTGCTACCAGCACAAACTTCCACGGCCTGAGTGCCAACACCTGGCGAGGTCCCAGGTTAAACTCTGGAAAGAGCAGTGAGTGGTCATGGTACCTCTTCCTCGCCCTCTCGTTACCAGTGAAAGAACTGAAGGAGTTTCCTATTGATTTAAGAGAAACGCTCGACCTCCCCTCTGAAGTCCAATAAGACCTTTCTCCTCATATTGCTTCCTCTTTCGATCACCAAAATAGCTGAGAAGGCGAAAAGCAGCCAAAGCACCTGGCTGCTTTCAAGCCTTACCCAGACATGAGAATCTTAGCAGGTGCGATGAGATAAAAATCATCCTTGAGAATGCTCATGTTTCTGGGCATCACTTTATATATCAAAGGGGTAAAGAACTCTCCAGGCTGAGATTTGCATGGGAAAGCAACCTAGCTCTCTCTTTCCTGCCGTTTTGAATAATTAAGATATGTAAGATAAATACCATTAACACTTCCTCAAGCCCCGAGGCACCAATAAGTATGGAGAAATGATTATTTTTGTGAGATCCCCATAGGACCTTAAATTCGAAAGAAAATTATTCCTAGGAAGTAACTAAAGAGCTGAAGCACTAAAGTGTGATTGGATGCTGAAGACCGAGCGGACGAGGTTGGTGTCTGTTTTTGTAGGTGGGGACGACGCGCCCACTGCGAATTTAGGGCAAGGGCCAACACAGTGCGCCGCCCTGCGGCAGACGGGCAGAGGCCGAGCGGGCACCAGCCTGGGCTGCCAAAGCCGCCTGCCCGACCTCTGCCCACAAAGTCTGTGACTGCGGAAAAGTGACTCAAACCCCCTGGTGCTTGCTGTGTGGACAAGGGATAAAAATAGCACGGACTTCATTAGTGCTAATAATTATTCCAGTGATGCTTGGCTGGAATGTTAGTGCCCTAAGTGTTTAATGAAATAAATACACATATAGAGCCTCTGTGTGTTTAGCTATTTTAAGCCTTTCACTTAAGTAGAATCGCATAGCAATTGTTCCCTCTCCAGGCCCCTTTCACTCAGCAGCGTCCTCCAGGTTTGCCCGTGTCGAGCCGGGACGTCCTTCCTCTTTACAACTAAACGGTTTGCAGATTCCTCATTGTCAAAGGTATCTACAGTGGTCAAACATAAAAGCAGAAAGTGGCGCGGTGATTTCCAGAAATGGTGGGGGGGGAACAGGTACGTGAAGAGTGGGAGGCTTCGGTAACGATGGATGGGTGGACACTGGGGCGGGGCTGCCTCGCGCGGCCCCTGGAACTCAGAGCGCACGGCTGCATCCGTGCCAAGGGCAGGAGCCAGCTGTGTTCACACACACGACTCCTGGCACGGAGCGCAAGGAAGTGTTGGAGGGATGAGTATATTTAGTGCCTTGATGGTTGGTGTACACCTACATCCAAAGTCATCAAAACATATACGTTGAATAGGTGCGGCTTTTTGTATACCATTTGGGCCTCAGTCTGGCTCTGAAAACACGAGTGATGTGGAAATAAAGAGGAAATGAGACTAAGCCGCACCCATCTCTACCGTGAGCTTTGGTAGGAAGCTGAGTACCTCTGCGTCCGCCCCCAGACCCTTCGGGCCTCACTTTTCTCAGCCGCCAATGGAGACGCTCACACTGGAAAAGCTGATCGTTTCTCGTTTTTCATCAAAAGCAGTGACACCAACAACAAGAATCAGTGGCGTCACAAGCACCGTCAAACGGCACCTGTGAAAGATTGCAAGAGATTATTAAGCAGACCACACGCCTTCCAACAAGACAGACCTTAGGCTGAGACTCAAGAACCAGCACAATGCAGACAGACATAGGGAAGGCATCAAATTGGATACCGTTACTTATTTTTCTGGTGGCTACTGGCAAAACTGTGGATAAAGAAAGAAAGGGTTGGGGCAGAAGCAACGCCAGGTAACTGACTGAGGACCCGAGGTCTGTCATCAATCAAAGGTGGGACAGGCTTATCTGGAGTCTGATGGATGAAGTCCTCTTGGCAGTAATTTCTGCTTTTGGAGGAAGAAAATATCTTGGGTCTGCTTTGATCCTTTGTGTGCCACTATAAACCCGTAGCTCACTCAAACGTACAAACCCTGTGCTTCCAGTGGGGTGGGAAGTGGAGGAAGAGAAGAGCTAACCTGGTCCAAAAGGCAGCAGGGAGGGGGGGAGGTACATCCCCCAGCACATCCTCCGGCACTCAGTTAGGGAGACAGTAGGCTTCAGCCCAAGGGAGCAGGTGCGACCCCTGGTCAGTGCTGCATGCTGGGACCGGAAGTAAGAGAGTCGTTGGATTCTAGATCACGTTGAAATTTCAGAAGACACTGCCTGCAGTCACTTCTTTCTCACTTAAAACTTGTGGTTTTAAAAGCTCTGACACAGGTACTTTTTCCTCAAGGCTGAGTGAAAGTCCTTCAAGATGAAAGAGAAAGCCATGCTGTCATGGAGCGGCATTCCCTGGGCTGCACTCCTGCTCCCGCCTTCTCTGCTCCAGCAAAGTTTCCGCATAGGCAGGACAACACCTCTGTGGTCACACACTGTAACTCAATGTCCGTGATGGAGAAACAGCCTCAGTCTCCCCTGGTTTGGGGCAGGTCTACAGGATTTGCACAGCTTCGGTAGGAGAACTGGCTCTGGATTCTCCACCCTGGTGTGCAGTGTCTCTCTGTTGACTGTGGCAGGAAGTCCGAGCTGGAACTCTCCACGGACCCAGTGTCCAGGCCGTAGCTGAGCCCACCCCCCATACCACCCTGGCGCATCCTGATCGTGCCTTCGTGGTCCGTGAGAAGACCGTCTGTGACTTCCGTCATGGAAACTTCAACACTGTGCACCCAGCCTGCCAACCTTAACCACCTCATCAGCCGGCTTGTGTCTTCCATCACCACTTCCCTCAGATTTGTTGGAGCCATAACTGTTGATGTGACAGTATTCCAGACCAACCTGCCGCCCTGTCCCCATATCCGCTTCCCTCCAGGCGCATCGCCCCTGCTGTTTCTGCAGAAAATGTCTACAGTGAACAACTCTCTGCAGCGTAGATCAACAACACTTGCTTTGAGCCAGCCAACCAGATGGTAAAACATAACCCACACCATAGTAATGCGTGGCTTACTGCCTGTCGTGGGACGGCAATGCGCACCCCAAAGATAGCAGTGCTGCCACTGCCACCATCAAGACCAGCTCAGCATCCAGAGACGGACTGGTGCCCACTGCTTTCGAGTTTGCATTAACCACCAGCCTCCCATGCTCCCTGGCGGAGACCTAGCTCACAGCAGGCTCCGTGCGTGCCAAGCGACACCACAGCCATGGCGGGAGCCTTGCCTCATTTGACCTGACGTACACCCAGCGTGCCTCTGTCCACTGGCACCGCCGCCCGACGCGGGGTGCCGGAGTCTCCCTCTGGAGGTGGTTTCTAGATTCTTTTCGTCTCGAGTGAAGAATGGGACCGGACGAGCACCAACAGGTAATGTTCTGTTAGAGTTAAGAAAAGAAACAGGTGGGCCGGAGGGTTAGCTCAGTGGTTCCGGCGCCTGCCTCGCAAGCGCAAGGTCCTGAGTTCGATCCCCGGTAACCACATACAATGCTGGGCGTGGTGACTCACACCCACCAGCAATCAGTACCACATACCACAGTGCCGGGCGTGGTGGCTCATGCCTGTCATCCCAGCACTCGGGAGGCAGAGGCAGGAGGATTGCTGAGGTCGAGGCTTGCCTGGGCACCATAGTGAGCTCAGGGCCAGCCTGAACTACAAAGCAAGACCCTGTCTCAAAAAAAAAAAAAAAAAAAGAAACAGGCTCGGCCTAAAAATCAGAAAAGAAGTACACCCTGCAGGGGCGGCTGGGCTGCCGTGCAAGGCAGGACGCGGTGGCCAGAGCTCAGTGAGCTCCGTCTCTTCGACAACACTCGCGCCTCAGGGTGAGCTCAGGGCTCGGCCGTCCTGCGGGAAACCTGCTCAGAAGCCCCCGAGCGGCCCGCACCCCGGGCTTGGAGGACTGTCCCGCACATGCGCCTGGGATCTTGCGATGAACAGGTCGCACTTACCCCCCAGCCAGCTCTGCCCTGATCTCCTGTCTCCGTAGGCAAGGGTAAGGTACCGAGGAAGGGAAGCTCCCTGAGGCCCAGGCGGACGCGGCAGCCCTCGAGGAGAGTCGGAGAGGATTCCCGTGACGGAGAGGCTCAGAGAGCAGGCGAGGAATCCCGCTGCTGTTCCCCGTCCGGCCTGTGCGCCCGCCGCGCTCCCGGAACTCCAGCTTGCGCGTAGCTGGCAGGCTCTAAGTTTTCCTGGTTAAATTGCCTTCGTTTGGTCACATCTGTGGTCTTCCGTGATCATTTCTCTTTTCCATGTGGACTTCTATGACTTTTTTTTTATCATTTCTTTAGCTCAAGTGATACTTGAGCTTTTAGTACGCGCCTACTTTGGAAGCACAAGAGCCAGAGTTCAATCCCCGGTACTGCAAAAGAAAAATAATAAAAAGATCAAAGTAAAAGCTTTAAGAAAAAAATGTCAAGTAAATATTGCTGCTCAAAAAAATAAAGGTTAATTAAAAAAAAGACATAGAAGAAACTTAAATGCATAGTGCTAAGGGAAAGACTCTGAAAAGAATGCTTAGTCTGTGATTCCACATGTACAGTTTGAAAAACCAGTAACTATGGAGACAACAAATGCCCGGGGCTGGCAGGGTGAGGAGGACGGGAGGGAAGGAAAGGGCCACAGGGATTTTTAGCGCAGTGAAGCCGCTCTGGGTGACAGGCGACTTCGGCCTGGACGGTACGGGGAGACTGTTCTGCACGCACACAGGTCATGACACGCTGGTCCTGACACGCCAAACACACGAGTCCAAGAGTGAACCTCAGCACACAATCAGGGGCTCTGGATGACCGCAGGGCCACGCCGCGGGACCCTCAGTTCTAACGCACGTGCCACTCTGACGGGGCGTCTCTGGGGACCCCGTGTGTGCAGCAGCGGCAAAGAATGAGAATGTTCTGTCCTTTCTGCTCCATTCTGCTGTGAATCTAAAACTTTTCTTTAGAAGAAACATATTAAATACTTTAAAATTAATATTGTTCCTGTTAACTCCAGTTTCTACAAAATGTATTAAACACTGATCAGTGAAACAGACTGGTTACGGCCTTAGTCGGGTCTCAGGGTAGATTTCCTATTTCACATTTGCCTTTAACACGTCTTTAAGTACATTACTATCTAGGAAAATCATCCTGGTGCTGCTAAAATCTTCTCCTTCACATACCACCTCAGGTTTGATACTGGCTGAAGAACGCATTACGTGGTAGATAAATCTCTCGGTTACTTTCTTCTTAATATGCAAAACACCCAAGGCCCACAACTCAGACGAGGAGATCATTCCGCTCCGATTTTAGCCCATAGTCGCCTGGCTGCGATGCAGGAAGACAGGTCAGAAGGACAGAGAAGGAGAGGCTGCTGGTGCCATGACAGGCAGGAAGCAGCGAGAGAAGAGAGGACCCAGGAGCCGGGGAAAAGAGAGGGCCGGTCACAGCCGCCATGACCCCTCCTCTTCCAGCCAGACCCCGCCTTCCACCACCAAGTGCGCTCCAGCACCCGCCTAATTCCCACACCTTCCAGAGCTCCTGCTCTTGAGCAGGATGTCCAGGTATAAACCGCGTCAGTATCTAATAGTTAAGCGAGGTCTGCGATCAGATGGCAACGAAAAAGGAAAATAAATTTCTTTTATGACAAAGAGAGCTATTGCCAGAGAACGGAGGACGGGGAAAGGTGTGGGGGAGGCACAAACGAGTAAGCTTTACCGCTAGGAAGAGGCCCGGCGGCCCTCGAAGTCCTGCCTGCGAAGAAAGCTGTGCAGCAGTTGTACTAACAGAACGCTTTCTGCAGCCTGCTCTGCTAGGCCCTAAGTGAGATTTCGCCGTGAGCCCCTTCGGGCCGACAGAGGCCCCCCAGCCATCACACACACGCCCCTGCATGGGGGGTTACGTAGGGTTTTTTGGGTTGTTCCATTTTAAATCTCAAGTCTCCCAGCAACTTTAAGTCTCCAGTCCAACCTTAATTAAACCTACTGAACAGCAAAACAAAACAAGCTTTTAAAGGTCCTCTGTTTGGCTCATAAAATCTCAGCACAACAAACTAGGAAATGCTCGATTATTCCAAGGACGCCATGAACATTTTCCGACTGGCTCCTGCTTCCCCCGGGTCTCCCCGCGCCGGGGGTGTCTGGTTCGTGGCCGCCTCTCCTCCTCTCCCACAGCAGCTGGTCTCTCTCGAGGCCCGGGAAGACTCTGCTTTCCAGTCTACGCCAGCTTTTCACAGCGGTGCTCTCGGGGGGGGGGGGGGGGGAGCCTGCTCCCAGCCTTGCGTGTGTTGCTCCCGCACCTCCAAAGGCTCAGGAGACGTGGGGCTCCCCCTCACTGAAGAGCACAAAGGTGGTGGAGGGGCTCGGCCTGCTGGGGCGCAGCACACAGTGGCCAGCGAGCCCAGGCTGGCACCCCTTGGGGAAGGATGGAAGATGCGCTTTTCCAAGTTTAAGAAGACTCCCAGGCGCAACAGCTCCCGTAATACGTGGCTCTGACTTAGGCTCTTTGCAACAGAAGGTGCTAGTGGGTGCTACGGCGACGGTGTCTGGATTCCAAGTGGAAGCTTGAACTGCTTTTAAAAAACATTAAATGAAAATGTTCAGGGCCAGGGATTCAGCTCAGTGGTGCCGGCATCTGCGTGGCAAGCACAAGGGTCTAAATTCTGTCCCCCGTGCCACATATCACAAGGCTGGGCGTGGTGACTCACGCCCACCAGCAATCAGAACCACAAGCCACAGTGCCGGGTGTGGTGGCTCACACTTGTCATCTCAGCACTCAGGGGGCGGAGGCAGGAGGATTGCTGTGAGTTCGAGGCTTGCCTGGGCTACACAGCGAGCTCAGGGCCAGCCTGAACTACAGAGTGAGACCCTGTCTCCAAAGAAATTTTTTTTTTTCAGTGTAGCCTCAAAGAGAATGGGAACAAAATCTAAAACTTCCAAACTTGCAGAGAGAAAATAAGAACTATGAAAACGTTCTGCATTTAAGAAGATGGCAAAGGAAAGGAAGAGAGCAAAAACCAACAGGCAAAAGTGGAATAAATAAGATTGTGAATCCAGGACTCTATAAATAACTAAACATAAGAATGTAACTGGATTAAACCTCCCAGATCACACAGATGTGTTTTCATTTGGCGTGAAGCTAGTGGCCTTTAGTCATGTGAGACTGCAAAGAAACAGGCCGAAATTTGAAGCTGCCAATAATGCAAGAGGAAAAGATGCACCAAGCAAACCCTAAGCAGGAAGAGTTATTGGATCATTATATCAGGCAAGAATATTTGATCTCACCCCCTTTCTCTCTCTCTCTCTCTCTCTCTCTCTCTCTCTCACACACACACACACACACACACACGCACGCATGCACACTGAACCATAAAAGAAAAATTCGCCAGAAGCCAGTCACAATTTGGACCCCTCAAAAAACCTAATATAACCTCAACCTGACCAAATTCAAAATAATGAAAGGATAATAATAAAATAAAAACTGAAAGTGATTTTATGCCTATTTCAATAACATCCATTTAAATTATTAAGAACACAGAACAATGAAATCTCAAGCTTGTTCAGAATACTGCACCTAAAATTCTCAGCCATACAGAGAACTGTTTTTAAAATTGATCACATACTGGGATACAAAGAAGCAAATTTCAGTAAACACCAAAGAATCAATATTACACGGACCGTGAATTCTGGATCCAGCTCTCACTGCCCTTCCCTCCGATCCAGGCAGCGTGGTAGCCTTAAAATCCCTGGAGAAGAACCGCTCTGCTGCTGAGTGAGTCACACCGGCACGAGAGAGAGACCCAAGGACTCGGCTGTCCCGCCCACCAGGCCCCCTGAGCTCCCAGGGCCTCAGTGACTTCTCCTGCCACTGTGGCTCCGTTGAGCCCTCTCCACACTGGGCTCCTAAGGGTCACCACAGGTAATGTGTCGCCCTCAAAATCACAGCGATCACCTTAAATGCTGGGAAATGCCCTCATCTCCAAGTTGTCATTTCGAGAGAAATAATTATGGACTGAGTCTGAGTTTGGAAGGCGCAAGAGAAGGCCAGTCGGGAGTGGGAGTGGGTGGAGCACATGTACATCTGTGTGTGACTGTGTGGTGTGTGTATGTGTGTATCTGGCAGCTTCACATTGCTACCACGAAATACCTGAGGCGATGTCCTTATAAAAAGCAATGTTTACTTTGGCTCACGGTTGTAGAGGATCGAGTCCAAGATCAGGCGACCCATGGAAGTCTGGCTAGGGGGACACACCGTGCAGGACCGTGTGGCAGAGCAAACCACCTGCAACGTGATCCCAGAAGCACAGAGAGGAGAGCAAAGGCCAGGATCCCACAGTCCTTCGAGGGTTCTTCCTTCCCCCATGGCCTGTCGTCTTTCACAGGGTCCCGCCTGCTGAAGGGGCTGCCAAATCCTACGAGGGCCACTCCGGGGAACAGAGGAAGGGCCCCTCCACCCCCGAGCTGCAGGGCCTGTGCGTAGGCGTGTGAAGCGGCAAGCCGGCAGACCAAGAGTGGCCTGGGGCCCGAGTGCCGTGGGGATGAGAAAACCGTTTCCAGCAGATGTGCGAGGAGCAGGGGGGAAAGGGCAGGGCCCAGAGCCCCCCCTCAGCGCCCCCCAACTTTCCCAGAAAACGAAGATGAGCAGAACGGCGCGCGCCCTCCGTCCCAGAGCTGTTCTCTGATCAAGCGCCGGGGCCCCAGGAAGCTGGGTTTTGGGGGAGGAGAGAGGCAGACAGGGCGTTTGCTGCCCCCACCACGGCTGCACTCACACAAGCCTGGGCGAAGCGCGCACCCAGTAACGTGCATCATGGTGCTTTAAGGCCTCTGTCCCGGACGCTCAGCTTCGCAGCCCACGACTCCCCGGCTGAAGGTGAAGGCCAGTCACACGCCTCCTTCCCTGGCCTGCTGCTTCCTGGGGGTGGGGACATGGCGACAGTGGCAGTGAGGAGCTCTGGAGCTGACTCCTGCTCTGACTTCCTGCGGGCCAGGCTCCTCAGACGCTAAGACGGCAACCTTCCAAAGCCCGATGAAGAACGTGTGCAGGGCTGAGAATTTCAGAAAACTACAGAAGTGTTTTAGCCCAGGCACGTGGGGCTGCCGGTCTCTGGAGAGTTTCGCTCCGGTTTCTGCTCTACTGTTGGTTCTTGCAGGCTGAGAAGCATTTTCCTCCTGAGATGTGTCCACCGTAAAACACTGGCCGTGCACAGATTAGATGGTAAAACAGGCCACAAGCAGGTATCGGGGTACAGTGTCAATGTGGTAACATTATTTTCAGAGGAAGAAAAAGACACAAGCAGAATTGTTAATTAGCTATTTCATGAATACAGAGATGCCTTGTGATAAATGTTGTCCTGCTACCCAGAGGCCCCGGTCTCCCCCAAACAACAGTTTAGCACATGACACTGAACACCAGAAGAATAGAGTTTCCAATTAATCTTCCAAGTACACAGAAGATAACAATTTGATTTTTATCTGGATTGCATTTTCCAGGCAATACAAGCCAATGCTCATTTAATTTGCTCTTGGCTTAGCAAAGGAAGATCAATATGATAAATAAATCACATTGAACAAGGACTTTATTGCTATTTGGCTGCATATTAATAGACTTATTTGTTCTGCTTTGTCCCAACCGTCAGTAGATGCCACACAGAATTCACCAACAATAAGCTGCCCGGTGATGGCGGGAGCGGACTCCACACCAGTGTGCAATCCGCCCTCTCCCAATTATTATGGACAGATGATATGCAGCGTATTAGTGGAGGATAAATGTCAGCACCAATTTTCAATACATGAATGGAGTTTTAACAGAATTTCTTCCATTTTAATTGGCTGATCTTTGCTTTTCTATTTCCACCAGTGACTCACCACCTTTTTATATGACTGAATGTGCTGACCAGTCAAGGCTCACTGGGTGGAGATTCTTAATGATAATCAAGGGTGGGAGGAGATGTCCAGTGCTGGAGAAGAAAGTCAGGGGACCCCAGCCCAGGACACCCCTTCCCACATCCCTGCGGGTCTCACAGATGCCAAGAAAAAAGAAAGAGGATTGTGATGTTGATCATAATTATCACAGCGAAGATGTCTGTATCGTTTTTAAAGAATATTAGTCTTGGGGGGGGCGGGAAAAAAAAAAAAAAAAAAGAATATTAGTCTTCTTCAAACAATGATTATCTTGGTTTCTTTTTCATGCTCATCCCACAAGAGAAGCAAGTCAGGAACGGGCCTGTCTACACATCCCGTGGGTAGGGACAGTGAGGTTAGAACACGTGATAATCACACTGTGTGCAGCACGCGAGTTGTACCTAGCACGTTCAAGTGCAAGGCATTGGCTTTCTCTTTGAATCCAACTGCTTTCAACCTCACAGTGACCCTCTGAGCTAGAGGAGAAACTGCTAGGAACTACATCACAGTCACTTGGTAAGATCGGGAAACTGAGACACCAGTTGATTAAACACCATGGTAAGGTCAATCCAGGATTTATGCTACGTGCCCTCCTTTCATGGTCTGGGCTCCTAACATGCCCAGGGCCCTGTTCCCCACCCAAGGGGCCTGATCAGTGGTGTCTCAGGCTGGTGGCAAGCCAGGAAGGATCACTAAGAGGCCTGACAGTGTCCAGGCATTCCCACACCAAATTCTGTCTCGTTACTCTTCGAACGAAAGACTTAGCAGCGAACATGAAACTAAGTACCCAAGTCGTCCTCAACAAGGTCCCAGAGCAAAGACGGCCTGAGGGCGTTTGGTTCCACGATCTGTCCCCTTCTCCTGGGGACCAGGCCCCTGAGCACTGGGCACCTCCACAGAATAGCCAGAGGCCTCCATGACGTTCCCTAGCGACTTCTGCTCCCCTTTCTCCTTTCGCACCAAGCTGCCCAATAAAAGTTTCGATTAAGTTTGCTCAGTCAAGTTGTTGGGAGCATGAGGGGAGTGAGAGCAGCCCCTGAAGTCCCTACCTGTTTGTGCCAGGACAAGACCTTCCAGATGCGTCTCTAGGCTGCCTCGTGTGGCGCCTCCGCGCACCTGCACCCACCCTCCTCAGGTAGAGAAGTCCCCCCACTACCCCCAGAAAGTAAGTCTCAGCTTATCTGCCACATTTTCTAAATAACCAGCTGTGCTTAAATATGGAAATGAATCATGACGCCAACACCCCAAAACGTAGCGAGTTAATCTTTTGCTATAAAAGATTCTGAATTTCTAAGAGATGTAGTAATTACATATCATGTACGTGGACTGAGTTATATTTGGATTTAATTTTCCCTTCATCAGCCAAGCAAGAGCGAGATAGCACGTGGAGGCAAAAATAGAAAGTTGGGTCAGAAACCAGCAAAGTCAACCTGGACAAGTCACTGGGTGCCTTTAAATGTCAGTTTCTTCATTTGCAAAATGAAAATCATTAAACAAATATGGGGAAGTTTTTTGTCACGTTTTAATTAAGCACTGAAATTGGCTTTCACTGATTGTTCTCTCCCCCCAAAAAAAGCCAATGTTATCTCTTTCAGTGAGCAAACTACAGTATGGTAATAATTTATCCATTCACCTGGCCAGATACCCTCTCTTCCAGTGCTAAGAACTTAAGGTCCCAGAGTCTGGGAAAATGAGCCAGTCCACTGGACAATCAGTGTGGTCCTATCTCCCAGCAGCAGAAATGTGGCAAGAAGGGTCCACCCTGGGGTCCAGATGAGGCTCTGTCACAGCATAACTGGGGCGGTCACACTTCTCTGTGTCTCCATCTCCCCAGCCGTCAATGAGAAAGATCCCTGTGCCTGGCATCCCACAGGAATATGCTTTCGGTGTGTGGCCCTAAAGGGAGGCACAGCAGGTGCGGAAGTGGGAGGGAGCATGGGGCCGGGAGAGCTTCCAGAGTGTGTCCTGGGCATTTCCCGCAGGGCACCCCCCCTGATCCCGGTGCCCCCCACACAGCAGCATCGAGGGTCTCCTGGGCTCATGGGTAATCATTCCCATTGGGCAGGATTGACTTATTCCTTGCATAGTAGGTATTTTATGTGTATTTTTTCTCATTATGTTATTACCTGGTGGACAGGTGCATTAAAGAAACAGAACAAAATAGCTGTGGATGTGGCCTAGTAGTAAAGCACTTGCCTAGCAAGCTTGAGGCCCTCAGTTCAAATCTGAGCACATGAAGGAATAAAGGGAAATGGAAAGAAAGGAGAGAAGAAAGACAGATGGAAGGGAGGAAGAAGGAAGGGAGGGAGGGAGGGAGGGAGGGAGGGAGGGAGGGAGGAAGAAAAATAGCAAGAGTTCTGAGACTTGGCACAAGAACTGGGGCTGAGGGCTGGAGATTTAGCTCAGTGGTTCGGGCGCCTGCCTAGCAAGCTCAAGGTCCCTGGTTCAATCCCGGTAACCACATACAATGATATGATCTTGGGTGTGACGACTCACGCCCACCAGCAATCAATACCACACACCACAGTGCCAGGCGTGGTGGCTCACGCCTGTCATCCCAGCACTCAGGAGGCAGAGACAGGAGGATTGCTGAGTTCCAGGCTCACCTGGGCTACATAGTGAGTTTTAGACCAGCCTGAACTACAAAGCAAGACCCTGTCTAAAAAAAAAAAAAAGAACTGGGTCTGGAAGCCATGCACCCGAGGAGGAAGGAGCAGGAAGAAGCTGGGCTGGGCAGGGGCCTGGAGACTCGACTGCCCTGGGACCTGCCCTCTGTGATGACCGCGTGCTCACGTCACCACGGTGGCCGAGGAGCCGGCCAAGGGCTCCTTCCCGGGAGCTGCAGCTCGCCAGGGCCAGAGCCGACTAGGATGTCCTGGCCCCGAGAGTTCACTGACAGACACTTCGTCTTTTGTTTCTTCTCTATATTTTGGGGTCAGAGAAAGAGAGTAAGAGAGAGAGAGAATTAATCTCCTATTTTCAGCCCCATTCTGTCTGGTATGTCAAGGGAAGGAGGCCCAAACATCACTGTACGAAACACCAAAAACAAGACTTATTCACTCATAATTGCATTCCCATTATATCGCTTACTCGGTGTGTTTGTCTTGCTGAACTGTAACACGTGTAAGGAGTGAAAAACCTACAGGATATATAGCAGAGTGCCATGCATGACAATGTGGATTAAGGAAGCATAATTTACCAGTTCTAATAAAATCACTTTTATTTATGTGTGAGTGCTAATGCGTTCTGACACGCTCCTAATTTCTATTTTGTTATTTATGAAACAGAAACCTGACAATTCACTAAATCACCATGAGCAATTCCTTTAAAATCTGTTCCGTTTGCTGGAAACAAATTATTTTTTATTTATGAAGTGCACTGGGTTTCCACAGTTCAAAGTTTGCAATAAGAAATGAATAAGTCCCATGATTACTGAGGATGGGACAGAGGAAACATCCCCCAAAATACCATTCTACGCGGGTCTCAAATTAAGGGTAGAAGAAGAAAGGCCCAGTCACCCCTGAGTGTGCAGCCGATTCTAGGTCCTCAGGTGCCAGGCCTGCCAATACTCAGGTCCCTTCCCTAGAGCGAGGAAGTGTTTCCGTACATCCTACACACGTCCTCCCTGCACTTAAAATCATCTCTATTCGGGCCGGAGGGTTAGCTCAGTGGTTCTGGCGCCTGCCGCGCAAGCGCAAGGTCCTGAGTTCGATCCCCGGAAACCACATATAACGCTAGGCGTGGAGACACGCCCACCAACAATCAACACCGCATACCACAATGCCGGACGTGGTGGCTCACGCCTGTCATCCCAGCACTCGGGAGGCAGAGACAGGAGGATTGCTGAGTTCGCGGCGGCTTGCCTGGGCACCCTAGTGAGCTCAGGGCCAGCCTGAACTACAACGCGAGACCCTGTCTCAAAAAGCAACAAAAAAAAAACTCTATTTGTTTGTCACACCATATGGTATAAATGCGATGCAGATAATCATTATACTATCTTGTTTAGGGAACAACAAGAAAAAATCCACACGTTGTCAGTACATATTTTTTGAGTATTTCTGACAGGCAGATGGTTGAACTCACTGACACAAGACCCATCCTATGGGGCCCTGGGCCCCCGTACTTGCTTACAAAGGGGATTTCAAGACCCAAGTCTAAGTGATGAGATTTCACTGCAATCTTTAACAAAAGGAGTTAAGCCAGACAGTGAAGAATAATGATTTTATAATCAGCTTTACCTTCGAAAAAAGCTAGGAAGATGAGCGGGTGAAACAAAAGTTGGAATTTATCAGAATGAGAAAGATTCGATCATAATTATTAATACAGCCAAATGTGCAAAGCCCCGGAGTCCACGCCTGTGCCGCCCCCGTAGCCGGGCATCTCCAAGCGCCTGGTGGCCCCTCCCGAGTGTGTTAGCACGGCCACACAGGCCACCCTGCTCATTATTTACTGCAGCACAATCATCTTGCCTTTTTCATACAGTGAGAACATTTCCCAAACTCTGTCTCCTGATTTCATGTCACTTGCTTTCTTCCTTAACTGCTGGAGGAGAAGGGACTCAGCATGATTTATTTCCATCTCCTCTAGAGATGCAGCATATAAAACGAGCCTGGCAAAAAGCAGGCCTGTGGCAGCTGCATTCGGATGGGAGCTGAGTTTCCTCTGAACGCCTCCACAGAGTCATGCGGAGTTAGAAGCCCAAGCATCCTCAGAAACCAACTCATTACACCATGTATGAGAAACAGAAAGCAAAGCCTTAAAGTCTCTGCTTCGGTCATTCTTCTTTTGTTCATTTTATGGCTTCATCTTCTAGTGCTTTCCAGACACCCCTGCCCTCCACGACCCATGGCCTGCTTCCTTCATGCCTCTGTGGCTCACATGTTTGCAAAGCTCGGGCCATTCGATGTGGGCCTCAGATGCCCGCTCCGTGCTCAGCTCCATCCAGACCCACAAGAGCCCATATGTCCCTGGGATTCAAAACAGGGATTTCCTGCCAAGGAACTGGCTCAGGGTATCCCGACCAGCACGTGCCCTCTGCAAGGCCCTTGTCTGTGGTTTTGATGTTGCTCAGTCAGCTCTCCCATCAGCCTGTTCAAGTTTAATGCCCATCCCAGAAAGAAACAATCTATGCAGAAGTCCCAAAAGAGCCAGGACCCCAGGCTGGGCTGCGTTCTGGGGACCCCGGCACGGTGGAGAGGTGCTGATGCAGCCTTCCAGAAGCAACGCACGCAAGTGCTGAGGGGTTTCTAGTGAAGAACTCATCTTGGAAGAAAGTCAAAATTTTTAAGTGGAGCCCCCAAGGGCGGACTTGCCAGAGACTGGGGAAAAACTCTGGGCCAATGCGCGGTCTCCTAGACGGTTTGTCCTGCCCATATTGACACAAGGAATTTCGGGATGAGATTGCAGCCATGAATATTTGAGTGAGATTTGAAAGAGCTTAACACTGCAGACATCCGCAGAACTGGCTCCAGCAGCTTTGGCGATGACAAGAAAAAGCGTCCTCCGAGAGCCTTGGGCACCTGGCACGGGTAGGTTCCTTTGAACGGTGACAGCTGCACCTCCAGGGAGTGTTGGTGGCCAAGATGCTGATTTTGCCCTGGCAAGGACGGGCAGCACTACCACAGAGAGTGGGCAGGAGAGGAAGAGGTAATGACTTGGGACAGCCAAGGAACCGCCGAGGTCCCCGCGTGCACACAGGCGCCAGCACTCCCACAGACAGCAGAACCTGCAGGTGCTCAAGTCGCTATTTAAAATGGCACCATATTTGCGTATAATCCATACACATCATCCTGTATACATAAAGTCAGCTCTAGATCACTCTTCAGACCTAATGCATTGTAAATGCTAAAAAATTGTTATTCTGGACCATGTAGGGAATAATGACAAGAAAAAAGTCTGTGTGTGCTTAGCACAAATGTAATGTTTTCCCGAACATTTTTGATCTATGGTTGGTTGAATTTACAACGAAGAGCTCACAGGCACAGAGGACGCACTGTACTTGGCAAAACGCATTCTCAGGGATGGATTCCTGACCTCTGCATGACATTACCTAGACAGGTGAGGCTGAACTCCTTGGAGAAGTCTCTTTTCTGTTATTTTCAGAGTTCGCCCAAAGCAATGTGTACATATTTCAGGAAAATAAAAACTTATGTAAATATTTTAATACTAAACTTATTGACATCTCATGAAAATCCTAACATTCGTGTGGACAAAGTCATCCATTGACCACAAGTCACTGTCTGGTGTATATTAAAATACTGACACAGATTTTTCTTTTCCTGAAGTATGTGTACATTTTTTGGTGGACAGTATTTTCTTCTAGAAAAATCCAAACTAAAGTTTGCACTTTTTTAGTAAAATCCAACAATGTATCACCGACACACCTGTTTTAAAACTTACTGTTTTTGTGTCATACTCACCTCAACTCTGAAGGTTATAGTAGTCAGCTATCGTCACACTGCTGCTGTGGAACAAACCATGGTGGAACTTAGGCAATGACAACCTGCTTTTGTACTCTTTCTTGCTCCTAAAACGATGAGTTAGCTGGGCCCGACTCCCAGCTGTTTATCGAGCACAATCCTGTTCCACTTGTCTGCACATTATCTGGTCCAGCAGCTGGACAGAGCACGTGCTTGCGGTGCCGAAGCTCAGGAACACAGGAGGCCAAGCGGAACCACTTGACCTCATGCCGAGATCTTTCCAGTTCTACTGGCTACGGAAGTCAAGTCAAACCTGCGTCTACAGGGCCGAGAAATGCACCCTGCCTACTCTCGCCCGAGAAGGCGCTTTGCCAAAAGAAACAAGAAATGGAACGAGCCGATCTACCACTCAAGATGTGGCTCATATTCACTACTTCAGTGAAAAGAGAAACACTCTTTTTCATTACCTTTTTTTTCTAAAACACTGTTCACCAACCTGGCTGTTGATTTATCTGATTGCATCTTGTTTGGAATGAAACCGTCGTAGCAAACATTTGTTGTACGCATGCAAGGACTTAAGGGGACCCCATCACTGACCTTACTTCCTCTAGCATTTCTTATTTTTCTTATTTGGTGTCCCTATTTCAAAAATCCACCTCTACTTTTTCAAATTTCAATCTAACTTTTGTCATACCACCTTGAGGGGAAGGAAATACGCTAATAAATAAGACTAGTTCCACCTAGCTGAATTCATTCAAGGATTGAATGAGAGTTTCCAACTGGATGTGCTTCTGGCTTTCAGAACCATAATACTTCTATACCATTTTAATATTAAAAGAAATTTCTCAAAAGTCTCCATTTATCTTTGCTGATTCTCAGCTCTCACCCGATGGAAAGCAAGCAGCCATGCAGGGGAACATTGCTAAACAGGCCCTCAAGAGCCAGTGACCCTGAAACTTCCAGGAATTAACAGGTCTGGCAATGGCCCTCCAGCACCAGGCAGCCTCCCCACCGGACAAAGAGGCAGAGGCGATATAAAGCAACAGCTCAGTCTCTCAACAGCTGTTCAGTCTTTCCCTTGTGAAGAACAAAATGGATTTAGCATAAGACAGAAAATCTATATCTACTATATTTCTAAATGGCTTATTATATCCAAATGATATGTCTGTATTATATTAGCAGCCTTCAGATCTTGTCTCGTTAGCATCACCCCATGACAGTGTTTGCTTTTGCTTATCAAGAGTAGATTAGGAAATGATTACTTCTGACTTGTTGAAGTGCAGACAGGAGCTAATTTGATCGGATAGAAAGCTGGAGCTGTCACCACCAGTGGTCACACGGATGTTACCCACTGCTCTCCCACGGTCCAGTGTGTCAGCGTTCTACGCAAGGGTCTCAGCAGTACGTTGTGAGCCACCTCGGTCCCACATGCAACTCAACACAAGTGAAGACGAGTTGCTATAAATGCTTCTTTCGCTCCTCATCATCCCAATGTGTGGTGTTAATTTAGTCTGGAATCAAGGAAAATTAAAGAATTTTTTTAAAGGAGGAGGAAGAAGGTGGAGGGTAGAATGGAAGGGAGTCCTGATGAACAAATCCATGTACGCCTCTCACTGATGCTTCTTGAAAATCCTTTTTCCACCACAGGAGTTAGCGAGGTTGCAACTGAATCCTGAGTAGGTTGGGTTGGGTTCCTCGTCGCTCCTTTGGTAATTTCCTTTCACCTGGTTTGATGAAAACTTCATCTTTCAGAAACATCTCCAAATCTCTGGTCAATGATGGAGAAATTCTTGCTATATTTCCTTACAATAAATTCAATGTCATTCCTGTGAGGAAGAGAAATAAACCCATGAACTTGAAGGAGAAACACTACAGAATGGTTTTCTCTTTAAGACTTTCCAATCAAAATGCAAATCTATCCCAGAATCACAACCACTTACAGCCCATTCTTGAGATCTCCGTCTGAGC
>PVIC010022378.1:0-27687 GCA_004025085.1 Thryonomys swinderianus | reverse complement strand
AGAGAGAAAGAGAGAAAGAAAGAAAGAGAAAGAATTTGTAACTTTTAAGAAATTATTACAGATTACTGTTCTATTATCAGTTTATCACTGTGCCTAATTTATAAATCAAACATAGATACAGCTGTATATGGAAAGAAACCATAGTGTATGTAGAGTTTGCCACTATCCGTAGTTTTAGACAGCCACTGGACCTTGGAGCATGTCTGGAATTTCCCATGGGTGGAGTTGAGGGGGAGGAAATTGAGGTCTGGGGAGGTAGCCCAGCTCTTCTGCTCAGTCACATGACAGCTCCCTGTGTTTACTTTTACCTCTTTCTGTCATGATCTCCTTTGGTCTTTATCAGTCCAATCTAAAAGTACTTATGGATTCTCAGGTCTTGGTCCTAGGCTTCCTTCTCTTTCTGATTTTTATTTTTTCTCTTCATGATCATCCAGGGCCTTGACTTGAAATATCATTTGTATCTCTAATTCTGTCCTCTTCCCAATACTCCAGACTTTGATGTCTAATGGCCTATTTGATGCCATTTCATGGGTGGAAGATATACCACTACTCAAAGCTGATCTTACTCAAGCAGAGCAGATGCCCCTGAGTAGAGGCCTCAGGACACTTATTATAATCAGCAATCCAACAGTTATAAATATACTGTTCTATCCTTAGCTTATTTTAAGAGTTCTATATACCCAATATTGTTATACTTACGTGTTGTTATTGTTGTTGTTCTGAGACAGGATCTCACTATATAGTTCAGGCTAGCCTTGAACTACTATGTAGCCCATGGTGGCTTTGAACTTTTGGCAATTCTTCTGCCTCAGCCTCCCTAATACTGAGAATATAAGTGTGTGCTGTCACATTGGGCTTAATACATTGCTTTTTTATACCCTGTAGCTTCACGTCAGAACACAAAGTCCACTGAGATAGAGGTGTGTCTGTCCTGTTGCCAGTGTGACCAGGACCCATATTTCAGACTACAGCACCATCCTGAGGACAGTTCATGGATGAAGGGCTTGAAGAGACCCATACTTAGACTGTACATTTTTGGGTAGATGACCTTTGGCTGGAATGGGGTTGGGAGGGCTGTAGGTGGTGGGGAACCAGTGTTTCATCCTATCTGTTGCCATCTAGGTAGCCAGCCAACCCTTCCTCAGGGGGTGTCTCTCATTTCCCTTTCCTTGACAGGGCACTTAAGATTTTCAGCTTCATTAGCACTGCTATCAACATTTCCTCCAACCCATCCCACTTTCTTTTCTCTCCATTGCCTCTGTGGCCACCCTGACCTAAACCTCTCTCCTTTCCTCCTAGTCAACTCTGATAACCTCCTCCTAGGATCCTGCCTCCTATTTCTGACCCCTATAATTCATTCTTCAGGGAGCAACCAGATATTTTCAAATAGAAGCATATTATGGCCTTGACCAGCCTCCAATCTCCAAAGCTTTCTTATTACACTTATAGTGAATCCAATCTTCTCATCCTGGCCTTTGCACTCATACGCGATCTGCCCCCTTTGTATCCTGCCTTCCCTTGTATCCTGCTTTCAACATGCCTCCCTTCTTAAGCCCTGCACTGCCAGGCTGTCTTTTACTTCAACACAGCAAGCTCAGTGCCACTCAAGCTCCCTTTCCCTTCTCTTGCTGCTAACCAAAGGGAGTTTAGTTTTTGAAAACCTTTTTATTTTTATTGTCTCTTTTATTCATGACCACCTGGCCAGCATCTCATACAATATATTCTACACATTAGACTCTTGTCACTTATTTGTGGGTTATGTGAGTAGATGACAGCTGGAGAGGATACTCTAACTTCTCTACCAATGACTTTTTAAATGGCATCCGTTTGGCATGAGTTCTTGTTTATCCTTTCTTAAAGAGAGTTAAAGTAATGTTCAAAATTCATACTTTCCCTCCTTGTCTATCCTCTCTTTTTCCAGTAGAATTATTATGATTCTCTTAAGATAATAATGACTTAACATCTATGATCTCTTATTTGAGCTAGGCAGTGTACCGGGTCATTTCACTTATCATATCAATGCTCTGAATTAGATTTTGCCATAATCCATCCTTATTAAATTAGTTATCTGACCTTTGGAATGATTTGATTACTTTTCAAATTTCACAAAGAAACCATCATACATTTGCTATTTCAAGTGAAATAAACGAAGAAACCAGGGGTAACCAGGGATACAATAAGGAAGACTGAATGATTGAAGTATTTTTGAACAAACCTTTTTTTTTTTTTTTTTTGAGATAGCATCTCGCTTTGTAGTTCAGGCTGGCCTGAGCTCAGTATGTAGCCCAGGCAAGCCTTGAACTCAGCAATCCTCCTGCCTCTGCCTCCCGAGTGCTGGGGTGAGCCACATGCCCAGCATTATGGGTGTGGTACTGATTGCTGGTGGGCATGAATCACCACACCCAATGTCATATCATTGTACGTGGTTACCAGGATCGAACCAGAGACCTTGCACTTGCTAGTCAGGCTGCGGAACTACTGAGCTAAATCTCTGGCCCCTGAACAAATCTTTTGATAATAAGTGATAATAGGGAGGGAGAAAGGGACACATAGGAGATCAAGTATCAGCTTCATTTCCTGATACGCATACAAAAGTTCAGTAGCAAACTCCAGACTCAGGTCATTTAACAGCCTCCCCAGAAGGAAGGACAAACAAAAGTCAGGTCATTCTCTGAAAATTTCTCCTTTTTCTTTTAGAACAACTATCTAATTAGTAGACTTTTAAAGCTTTGAGGTCAGGAAAATCAAAGTACAAAAATGACTTTGCTTGACCAATTAATCTTGGGGCTCTACTTGACCAATTCATTGTTATCCGGGAAACATAACTATACACAAAGTGGAAAGTCATTAATATACTGCTTAGGACTTCACTGTTTAAAGCAGAAAACTGTTTAAGAAGAATTTCGGGAAAATAAAAGACCTCTCAGGCCAAAGCTGGTCTTTATGGAGCCTTCAATGTCTTGATGAAAACTAAAGTAGAAGGTCAGTTAGGTATTTAGAAAATTGATTAAAGTGTAAATATATATTTTTTGGTACCATGAAAATATAATGAGGCTGAATCACTTCATATGTACTTTAGTAATAATTAATACTGTTTGATAGATTTTCTCAGATGTTTAGTTTTCTATAAAATTGGTTATTTTTATACATTTAGAAGGTAAATGCTGCCTTTAAAATCCACTAAATTCAATCATAATATTACAAAGACTTTTTTTGGAATTAGCAATAATGTAGCAGTGGCTTACATTGTATCCAAATTAGCCAGTGGTAGATGAGGTGAAGGGTATTTTAGAAAGTCCCCAAATCTTATTAAATTACTGAAATGTATCAGTAACTTCACTGAGTGCTATGTGAAAGAACTCGCTTCAATCCATATCTTCCCTATAAGGTTAAAAAGCTCACCCACGTTAGCCTGTGGCAGACCCTGGTGAATCCAGGCTAACTCAGGAGTCTAATCAGGTCAGTACCCAGCTCTCCAAGGAATCCATGTTGCCCTGGGGAAAAGTACACATGTGTGTCCAAGGAAATCCACAATAATAGTGGCTGTGAGGTCACTGATATGGAAAAGTATTAACATCATATAGAATGACTCCTTACACCATGATCCAAGGGAAAGAGCTCTGTGTGAGCAAACTTAGATCAAGAAGAAATTAAAGTGACAAAGTAGGACAAAAATTTTCTAGGTCTAGGTTGTCTTGTAGGTAAGCAGCTTTCAAACTGAAGGTGTGATACTGCAAAGAACTATCAGGACTGGCAAATTCTCGTTCACATCTACCTTGTGAGTTCAGAGTTTTCTTTCCAGTTTATCAGGGTGGTGTTTCAGTGTTTTACTGGGTTGTGTGTAGTGAGTATACATGTGCTGGGGGGAGAATGAGCCACTGTGCATCATGGAGAGATGCCCGTGGATGCCATCTGCAGAATGGCACTGAAAGCCACTTGCAAGTGACATGAAGAAGGATGAGTCAGGCTGGGAACAGCATTTTCTGACTGCCCACTCGTGGGCACATAGCCAGGTTTTATTTTATTCTTTAGCTTCTAGTCTTCAGACTCATATGAAAGAAGGATATTTCTCAGCATCTTAGAGATGCTTCTCTAAGAGTGATTAATCATAAGACTCTATTCTCCTGAAAGCCAGAACTTAGGTTTATGCCCCACTGTCCACCATCATCAAATATGCTGCATGGCATGAAATCAAGACCCAATAAATATTCGTTGAGTGAATAACGAATGAATGTGGTATTTTGTATTTATGGTATCAAGTCCTGCCAAAGAATCTTTGCCCTCCTGGGTCAGTGAGTAGCTGACAGTTCATACTGTGCTGTGAGATAGTTTTAGAATTAAGGTTCTTTGACCTATCAGTAACCCACTATTTGGTATATTTTTAAGGGGTATGAAGACACATAACTACACCAATAGGTATCTGTTTGGCTCCATTACTAAAAGACTGTTAGAGATAACTGAGGACAGTTCACTTAACAAGGCAACCAAGTACTTATTCCCAAAGGACTTATGGGCTAAGCAACAATATAAATAAATATACAACATGATTAGTGGGATACATGCTATGATAACACCAGAAAAGAAGAAAGACACTGATGGGGTGACAATATAGAGCATTGTTCTGTGTCTCCTGGGGAAGGATTGGCCAGGATTTAGAATCAATGTAATGAAAATTTTATGAGGATTGGCTTTATTAAGTTACTTGGAGAACTTTTCTGAGGATTTTAATGTCACCCACATTATGGAGCTTTTTTTTTTATAAACTGAATTCTTTACTGGTACAATTTTTATACATCTCAAAATCATGTATAACATTGGGGAATTTGTACCAGTATATGACACAAGTTAATTCTCATTTTTACGCATATCCCTACCCGCCCACACCTCCTCACCCCCTTTATACATGCTCTTTTATTTTCTTTCTGTATCATATTTATTCCTTCCCCTCATCACATTCTCACACCAAGTTTCCTATAGAAATTTTGCACTCTATAAAAGCTGTCCTACTTTCTAGAGCTCATTTGCATCTACAGGTGTTCATGCCAAAGAGAAGATCCGGAAATTGTCTATCTATGATCTATTGATTTAGCTTATTAGTATATCCTCCAGGTGTCTCCATTTGCACCTAAATGGATTGATCTTGTCATTCTTTATGGCAGAGTAATACTCCATTTTATTAAAAAAACCACATCTTCTTTATCCACTCTCCAGTTGATGGACATTTGGGTTGTTTCAAAGATTGAGCTATCACGAACTGAGCTGCTATGAACAATGATGTATATCTGTCTTTCCAATGCATTATGGAGCTTTTTGAAAGTAACTTTCTATTTTGTTTTTCTAGAAATATTCAATAAGGTGTGAGTTGGATAAAAGATGACAGCAAAGACCTAGAACTTGAACTTCTAGAGGAAACAATAGATGGGTCAGAGAAAGCATTAGCATAAGTTGCTAAATCCTTTATATTCTTTAACCAGTTTCACATCAGAAGATTATTAAGAATATTCTTGTCCCCTTTATGACACGCAAGGCACAGAAAGATTGGTAAAGTTGGTCAGAGTCACTCAGCCATCAGAGGAAAATCCAGCAGTGAATCCAAACCCTGACACTGAGATCAAATTATTCCTTTGGTAAATTTATGAAGGTGTCAGTAGAACATAGGTTCCAAATTTTTAAACTGCTAATGTATGCTGCTTCTTTGAAAAGTATGACTTAAAGGGCTTAAATATTTACAGGGCCTTTCAGTTCTTTTTAAACAACACTACAGACTCTGCCCCAAAGGGTTTGGTATTCCTACATGAGCCTTGCTATTCCTTGGATGTCTCAAGTTAATTCCAGCCTGCAGGCCTTGCCTACTGTTTGTAGATGCTCTGCCCAAATTCCCTTCCTTCTGTTCTTCCTGTGCCAGCTCTTTCTGGTCAGTCAAGCCTTGACTCCAGTGAACCTCTTCAGAGAGGGCTTTCCTGTCTTCCCTGCTCAGTCAGCACCAGTTGGTCATTCACTCCTAGTTATCCTATTCTTTTTTTTAGCCCCGCCTTTATCCCATTTGAAAGTTTCTAGTTATTGATGTTCTTGCTGCTTTGTTTCCTTCTAGCATTGTGCAGGCTCCACGAGGTCAGGGCCAGGGGTCGCTCTATCTATTGAAGTTTCTCAAGACTCACCACTGCCTGGTGCATCACAGTCCTTAATAAACTTGGATCAGCTAACACTGTCACTGGAGGCTATGTCTGCCCCTCTACTTATGTCACGGGCAGCATCTCTCCCCTACCCTGCCCTGTTCTGGGCAGAATGAGAGCACCATATGGGACAGAAAAGAGCTGCAACTAAGGCCTGAAAGATCCTTGCCAGTTAGCACCCATGATGAGTCACGGATTCTCAGAGGACTACCGAGGAGAAGTCCTCAGGGGCTGGGCAGCTTATCTGCAGGCAGAATACTGTGCAGGGCAGAGCTGTAGTTAGGGACATGCAAGGCCATGACTTCAGTTTTATCTGAGTTTCCTTGTTTAGGTCTTTTAACCCCACCTTAATTTAGATCTAATACTTACCTTGGTTTATTCCTTTTCCCTCTCTACCAGGACATAAGGTCTGAGACAGCAGGAATCTACCTGTTTTTACTATCTCCTATAATTAGTATCTAAAAGCATATTCCACACAGAGTAGGTTCTCAAGGTATTCACAGTCAGTGCAGCAAGAAATGGGCCAGCACGAAATTCCATCTGCAGACAAAAGGCAAGTGCGAGAGCTGGCTAGAACCCTGCTAAACCCCGAGCACAGGTGCAAGCATTTTCACATACCTTGGGCCACTTGTTTAACCTGTCAAGTTACCAGTGTGGGGAGCTAAAGTCAATTTAAGGTGGAAGATAATTTTTCTTTTCTATGCTGTAAAATCAGGTCTTGCTTGGCAACCTTAATCAATCCACTGAGATCCATGCTGTGATCCAGACACTACTGTATCAAATAAATGTCTTTGTATGATATCCAGTCCCTATCTGAAATCAAAAGAAAATTGTAACTAAAGCCTTGGCCAGGGCTTCACCTGTAAGATCATTTCCATTTGTCATTTTTGTTTGAATATATCTGAATGTGAGCCAGAAATATTATTTCCAAACAGAAGACTAGAAATGACTGCAATTCAAGTGGATTTAGAAGAGGTTGTTTCCAGCAGGCGCAGCAAACTCTGCCTGGGCCAGCGAGATGGGAAAAATGCAAACTGGCCTGATGTCACACTGGAGCATGGAGCTGGAGAAACTGTACAGAAATCAGTTCAGGTAATATCTGACTGTCCCAAATCTGCAAGCCTGAGCTCTGGACAGTTAAGCAGGCCCCCTGCTTAGCAAGATTAAGGTACAGTTTGAAGAAACATGTAATACATAGCCTTGCACTGAACTGTCTGGCTAGGTAGACAGTGTGAGGAAAGTAGCACTTAGGAAAACGTTCTTGAAGGTTTAATAACAGATAATAGTTTTCTCAGCTGAGTCTCTGTGTAAATAGGACCAATTTCAAAATAAATGAGCTTCCTCTTAAAAACTGTAAAATAATAGCACCATTACCTTGCTCGGCTATCGAAAAGTAGCTGGGCAGCCCATTTTCTCCTGAGGGCTTATCAAGAACATGCTGCAGCGGGAGAGGAATTGGACCCTTCAGAGTTTACCCTCAAGATTTCCCCCTCCCTGTAGTTTCTACTCAGGTCAGTGTAGTGTTGTAAAGCACTCCCAGGAGCGCTGGGGACAATCAAGCCACTTTCTGTGAAGTCAGAAGGCAGAAAAGCTACGGAGCAGGTTTCAGTTTGCCCGGTTCACACTAAAGGGCTGTGGGGCTTGGGGCAGTTTCCTCAATCTTTCTGCTTAGAGAGTGGTGGGATCTCCACGGGGCTTTAAGGTCTCCCCCAGTTCCAGCTGACAGGTTTGGTATATGCTGCCGGGAACCAAAAGGGACCCCTCCCCTACTCACAGGGAACCACAGCCATTCAGAAATTGCTTCTGCAAGTGAGGAAATTAACATCGCCCTTTGGCTTCTGAGCTCATCTCAGAGGCTCATGCTTTAGCAGGACCACAGCTCTCTCACTCCAAGAGGACCTGCAGGAAGGACACTTATGGTTTCACCCCACCACCCCCAGCAGCACTCTGCTGCGAGGTCTAGAGTTTCCCCTCCCTAGACTAGATGTAGAGGGAAGAAGACAGAATGCAATGGCAGGGCTGTCACTTTTGTTTCGTTTTGTTTTGTTTCTTGTCATCCTATGACAATACTTCTTGAAGGGCTTCTTTCCTCATAAGGCGCTGGGGTCCTTCTGAAAATGGCAGGTTCTTGAGCACTGCTCAGGCTGTGTGATTCAGGAATTATCTGTGTAGGGGGAAGACTGAGGAAGTGTGGGAACCAAACTGCATTTTAAACCACTGATAATTCTTTTTTATAATCTTGTTTTTATTAGTGCATTTGTGATACATAACAAACACATTTATCATGGGGAGTTGGTACCTGTATATAGTGAAGTCCTCTGTACTTGCCTTGCCTTCTTTGATAATTCTTATATAGGCTAGATAAAATCTGGAAACTTGTCCTACAAGAAGAGGCCACGACCCTTTAACTCCACTTGCCTGCTAGTTACTAACCATGATCATTGCTACATTCATGCAACAAAGATATAGGACCCACCTATGTGCCTAGAAAGTGAGAAAGAGCACGAAATGTGTGCTTTCATGGCACTGTAATCTAGTAAAAGGAAACAAATGTCGAGTGTAACTCTGTACTGTGTGAAGCAAGGAAATAATGGCAGACCATGGTGGAAGAGAGCTCTTTCAGATACGATAGGGAGAAAAGCTTATCCAAAGGATGACTTTTCTGCCAGTACTTGAAGATGTGGGGGAAAGAACTATCAGGCTGGAAGAGGAACTTTCCACACAAGGGAGCAGCAAGGACAAAGGCCCTGACAGAGAAGGTGAGAGGTTGCTTGGCAACAGTAAGGAGGCCCCCTCGGTGGGGAACAGTGAGCGGCAAGGAAGTAGCAGGAGACAGTAGAGGGTGCAGATCACTGGGGCCCTGAAGGCCGTGGAGCAACTACGAACTTTCCCAAATAAAATGGCAGCCACTGGCAGGGCTCCAGTTTGAGCAAAGACATTGTACAGTTTGAGTGACTATTAACTTTTTGCTTCAGTTGCTCTCTATACAGGCTGCAAAACTCTTGGGCATCTGGATTGGTGGGAGTGAAGCAAGTATTTGTGGTCATGGCACTCCTTTATTTGGATTCCAGTCTGTTGTCCTTTGTTTAAACTGTGACTCCCCTGTTCCTGGCTGGCCTCCAGAGAGGGCAACTTAAAATAGGGACTTTGCTTGAGAATTGGGGCAAAGAGTAAGAAAGTTTTGCAAGGGAAAAGTTATGGACTGAAACGTGACCCCTGCTAATTCAGAGGTTGAAGCCTTAGCCTCGGGGCAGTGGCAGTGAACCCATGACACGCACACTGTAGCAGACTGTTACCATGGAAAGCTCTAAAAAGTTCATCGTCACTGCCCTAGCCTGACTGTGTTTAGAAATGAGTCCTAAAGGAGGTAAATGGTAAATGAAGTTATTAGGATGAGATTCTAATACAAGAGGACTGGTGTCCTTAGAGGTAAGAGTGTTAGTTCATGGAAGAAAGGTCACAGGTGAACTGAGGGAGAAAGTGGTCATATGCCAGCCAAGAGGTCCCTCCAGAAACCAACCCTGCTATACCCTGGTCTTTGATTTCTAGGCTCCAGAACTGTCAGAAAACAAAAATGTCTACTATTCAAGCCATCCAGACTCTGGTATTTTGTTATGGCACATTTAGCAGCTAGATACAGGGAAACGAGATCAAAAATCTTTTTCTACTTATTCACACATGTGTTTGTTCAACTGGTCCTTTGAATGCCCAGCCTTTGGGAGGCATGTGTTGCTGCTTAATATGCATTATTTAATTACATTCTTCAACAAAGCTGAGGAAAGGCTTATGACCAGCATGTTATATGTTAAGAATTGAGCCTGCTATTTCCCTGCTGGGTATATTTCCAAAAGAACTAAAAGACTCTTACCACAGTGACATGTGTACACCTATGTTTATAGCAGCACAATTTGTAATAGCTAAATCTTGGAAATGGCCCAAAAGCCCATCAACTGGTTATTGGATAAATAAGATTTAAAAAAAAATAAAGTGGTGTACTACTGAGCAATAAAGAATGATAAATTTGAGTCACGTATAACTAAATGGATGCACTTAAGTGAAATAAATAGGACACACGTGTAAATACCAAATTGTTTCTCTAGTATGAGAAACTGAAACTGTAAAAGAGGATGGAAAGGTATTTCAGATATTGTAAAATGGGAGGAAAATGTTCATAGGGAAAAGGAAACCAGGGAGGGGAGGTAGAGGAAGGGAAAGAAAGGAAAGAAAAATGTGAAAATAAGGAAAAATAGAAATAAATTTTATATATATATATATATATATATATATATATATATATATATATATGGGAGGGGAGATTACAGGAATGGGAAAACAATAAGAATTAAGATATATCATGTATAGGTGAAAATTCTCAATGATATGTGTGATCATAAATTCCACCTAAAATGTACCAACAAACTCCATAAATTAAAAAAAAAAAAAAAGAAATAGCAGATTAGAGACAGTCAGTTGGCTTAAGTGAACTACTAGAGCTTGGATTCAATTTAAGATCATGCTAGGAAAGCCTCCTCCACCACAGGAGAGAACAGTCCTTGAAGTCAGTTTGTCTGAGTTGAAATCTTGCTCTTCCTGCTTGCTTGTTTTGTTTGTTTGTTTGTCTGTTCTAAGTTTTTTGAGATAGGGTCTCACTTTGTAGTTTAAGATGGCCTGAACTCACTATGTAGCCCTGTCTGGCCTTGAACTCTTGGCAATCCTCCTGCCTCTGCCTCCTGAGTGCTGGGATTATAGCCACCATGCCCGACATTCTGCTTCCTTATTTTGTGACATTAAGCAAGTTATCTTTCTGGGCTTCAGTGTTTTCCATCTATAAAAGAGGAATAGGAAAAATGCTCTGTCTGTTGAACTGTTAATAGAAATAAGTGAGGTGATACATTTCAATGGCAGGAACAATTATATTTTCCTAGATACTACCCTCACTGAAGGCGTAGTCATCAGAAGCTACTTAAACAAATTAAAAATATTTCGGCTGTACATGGTATGAAAATCATCATACACATGGTTTTATCATCTGGAAAAGATGTCTTATTCAGTAGTCCTAGGAAGCATATTCTTCCCAATTTAAAGACCTAGGAGTCAGCAGAAGTAGAATGGTAGGGTTTGGGAGGAAGTGAGCATGGCGGGAAGATCATGAGGGCTTCTGGGAGTTCTGTGAAGAGCTGGGCTACAGGGTTGCAGAATTTTCCTCTAAAATAGAAGTTCTATGATTTTTTTTACCAGCGAAATAGAAATAAGTGGTCTGTGTTGTCTTGGTTTCTGTGTCCTGGTCCCTGTCCTGGTTCCCATCCCTCTGCCTCACTCTCAAGCTGAGTTGTGCTCCATTCCATTTAGGCAGGGTTCAGACTTCCAAAATCACAATAGCCAGTGTCATGCCTTCTGGGTAATGTTACCTGCTTAGCTCCTGAAGAATTTTACACCTGGGGATTGCATCCAAATGCTTAAACATTCTGCCTCTTTTGTTAAAGGTCCATGAGAAGGAGTAATAACTAAGATAGACACAGCTTCCTAATCGTTTAAGACTGAATTTTGGTCACCTCCCCCAGAGAAGACCACACTGCTTGCTGTCTACACGTGGCTAGCCACAGCTGGGCATGCGTCTAATTCTACCTAGATGCTTGGACATAGCAGCTTTATCTTGCTGAATAAAGATAATAGGAAAACATGCTTAGTGGTTTGATACTCAGCTTTTCTTTCCCTTCTAAATACCATGTTTTGCAAGTTCAGAGTCTAGAAAAACAAAATCATTCCCAGGCTTAGAAAGTTCACTGCTTCCTCCTAACACAGTATACTGTGTTTCTGCCATTGCTCTGGGAGAATAAAAATGTCTTTGTTTGGATGTCAAGACAATAGACAGGTTTCCATATTCATAAGACTGTTCTTTCAGACACAGTCACAAATAGACATTCAGGAGTTTGTGGAGTACAAAGAGCCCTCTCCAATTCGACTCCTATGGCAACCGTAAGAACTCTTCTGGGAGACTGCATATCTGTTTTACACATCCCACTCCTTAAAATATGTCCATCTCCTCTTAGCTTCTCTAATCTATTCCTTTTACAGAAGACAGAAAAATCTTACACTGCAAATATGACCAGTGTTTTCTAAAATGACCAGTGTTTCTAAAATGTATTCACTGACATAGTTTCTAGTTTCTCTTTGGCTTAATACCAAATTCTGTAACTCATGCCATGGATACATGCAGGGTCACTTAAAGCTTCCTCTTCACATCCAACCACACAGGCCTTCCTTCAGTGTCCCGGTTTACCTTGGCCCTCTGGAGATGGGACCTTCTTGGAACATTCTCATTCCGTCTAGCAAAGTTCTCCAAATACCTCAGATCTGAGCTCAACTGACACTGCCTCTGGGCAGATATCCTGATCTTCCTGGACATAACAAAACTTAATGTCAGTCCTCATCCTGCTGCATTTGTCATGGTGTACAATTAATTTATTAATTATCTCCCATAATGGCTAAAACTACATCTGCTTTCAATACCTGCAAATCATAGCCTAGCTCGCATTTAATATATAACAGATATTCTTTACATGTGCCTTTGTAATTTTGAATAATTGAATAAGTAAATGAATAATTTTCTTACAAGGTTTACTGACTCCTGAATTTGCTCCCACAGTTTTCTGAAAAACGACATTGCCATGTATCAAAAACAGAACCCAGAGCAAGCTTTCTGAAACATATCCTTGAAGCTATACATTTATTTGCCTCCTGTTTGTTTTGCCTACTGATTGCTTTTGCAGGCGCTTGTGAAGATAGAGGCTGTGGTCATCTCAGCCCATCTTTTTTCCCAGCTCAATTTGCCTGTGAAGAAACAATGACTCAGAAAACTAATAGGTCCATCACTAACGATGGCAATGACTTCACTGCCAGTGATTTTTCTATTAGATTTATAAAATTGAGTCCAAATGAAAAAATTGCCTTGAGGCACAAGTACCACAGACAAAAATTGGATCCAGAAACACAAATCAAAACAGCAAGATTTGTGCATGTTGTAGGCAAACACCAGCAAAAGTTATTACAGTTGAAATAATCAAAGAATGAAAACAAAAGCTTCTTTTTGATAGGGAAATAGTGAAGTGAGGACATAAAACTGAACAAGCCTGGTGTTGCAACTGGTGAAATCTGAACAAAGTTCTGGCAGAGCCAGAAAGGTATTATCTGTTAGGTGTCTTCCTAGCATAATCCATTCAATATCTTTCATCTTTTCCAAAAACATGAAAAGAAAGCACTGTTGCTCTTCAAGAAGAAAAAACAGACACACAGAGTACAACTAGAACTCTAGTTTATCTGATCCTAAGGCCAAAGGTCTTTCCACCTAAATATTTCATTTCGTCAGTCTCCCTCATATTTTGTCCTGCAAGATATGAGTTATATCATGCAGGATTGTGATGATTATCTCCATGTGAATGCTTGATATAATCAAGTTGGTTTTTATTAAACATTATTTTCTCTCTTTCCTGTTTGTTATCATCTAAAAAGTTCTTTACTGATTTTTATAAGAACTCCTGAATAGGAGCTGTAACTCCCAGTTACACAGAAAGGCTCAAGAAGGGATTCCACTTGATGAGACATGTTTCATTTCATTCAAAACCAATATCACCAGTGTCTGTCAGCTTCCTGTTACTGTAACAAATACCTGAGTAATCAACATATAAAGGGGAAAAGGTTGGCTTAGTGTGGAGCTTTGCAGGTTTCAGTCCATGAACCATTAGCCTTGCTACATTTGGGTCTGTGGTAGTATAGGCTGTCATAGTGGCAGTGCCCAGCAAAACAGAGCACCGCACATCTGGGGAGCAAAAGATGAAGGGGTGGGGTCCCACAGTTCCCCTCAAGGGCTTTCCCTCCATGACCTGAAGCCCACCATCAACAGCTCCCTCCCAACTGTTCTGCCAACTCTTAATAGTGACACAGGCACACAGGGGTGGAGGACATTTCAGATACAAAGCATAGTAACTAGGGTTTATGTTCCTACTGAACTTGCAGGCACAGCAGAATTAGCTAGTTTCCTAAAGAACTCCATGTGAGAAGATGACTGGAAGCTAGGTGTCTCCAGACTGTTGGCCCAAGATTCTTCCCATCCTCATATTGTAGCAAAGCACAGAGCCATGAGTTTCTAATAACATAAATAATAATACTTAATCTTAATAGAGCTCTTAGTTTGCAGTGGATCCTCCACTATTACTTGGTATGAATTATCACATATACTTTACAAAGCAGCTGTTACATGCATAACTTTACCCTCTTGTTCATAGATGACAAAATTAAAGCCTGGGAGATTGAATGGCTTTCTGTATGTTACATAGGTATTTTAGTCAATATCTGAATATAAAATCTTGAAACAATTCCACAGCTACTGTGAAACAGAAATATGCTCAATACAGGTTCATTGAATTGTTAAGTGGATAACAGTGACCTTCATTCTTCTCAGGACAACCAGTTTTCTGCCGGATATCAGAAAGCTTGACCAGAAGCAACCTGTTTAGATGCAAAATTTTACTCTGTCATTTCAGAGAAATCAACTGAGCAATCTGTTCCCCCCAGGGCTCTTCCCTTGACCTTTAGTACATTCCTTTACCCTGACTATTATTTACTTCCCACTTCTGACTCACACAAGATTTGCTTGGCAAACCTTAGAAACTAGGATTCCTGGGCCTTCCTTCCAAGGAATCTGATTCACTAGGGCTGTTGTAGACAATGTCAAGTATTTGCTACAGGTGATTCTCATGGTGAGGTTGACACCTTCTGATAGAGTTGTCCGTCTATGCCTTTTTCTCTCACTACACCTTCTTCAGTAAAGGAGAAGCCTTTTTCATCTTTTAATTTCCCACTTGCTAAGAACAATGCCTGAAATGAGGTAGACACTAATGTGGTGCAGATAAGAAGAGCCTGCTTTCACTCAAACCTCGATATACCTCATTTTACATGTGTAGTTTTGAGTAAGGGTTGAACCATTCTGGGCTTTGTTTCCTCATTTATAAAAACAGGGAAAAAGAATAGGCTATATCTTGACAGTTTTCTCAGATTTGTGTAAGGTAGTAACTGTAAAGTACTTAGTTAGAATAGAACCTGGCATATAACAAGCCTCTAGTCAATGCTGTTTATGTGGACAGGAAGAATTCAATCAACATGGAAATCTTTTCCCCTCAGTACTGATGACTGAGCTCATGGCCTTCACACCAAGCTACATCTGTAGCTGTTTTTTTTTTGGTTTTTTGTTTTTTTTTTGTTTTGTTTTTTGAGACAGGGTCTTGCTTTGTAGTTCAGGCTGGCCCTGAGCTCACTATGGAGACCAGGCAAGCCTTGAACTCAGCAATCCGCCTGTCTCTGCCTCCCGAGTGCTGGGATTACAGGCATGAGCCACCATGCCTGGCCATCCATAGCTGTTTTTAATTTTACTTTTTTTAGTTTGAGACAAGTCCTCACCCAGTCACTAAGTTTCCCAGGAGAATTAAGTTTCTCAAATTCACAAGTCCCCTGGTTCAACCTCTAAGTGCCTGGGTTACACATACACACCACCACACCCAGGGTTTCAAGGACTACTAAGGCCTATGTGTCACTGTGACAAGTACACTGGCAGATACAAAAGTTGTGTGATGTCCTATTCACTAAATACATCCAGCTGTTTTACAGGCTAGGTGTTTACAACATAGTTTTTAAATTCTTATGAAAATTCTTTGAAATACATCATTACAGAAAGAAATATACTGGTTTGATAACAAAGTCTTCCAAGTAATTATCAGTGCAGAGATTGGCACCTGGGTTTCAGACCCTGTTTTGTTTCCTTATTACTAAATCTTCATGTGAACATTCACTTGTACATTTGATCATGCAATCCACAACTCACTGCATGCTGGAAACCATGCTAGGTGCCAGAGACACAGGAAATAGCAAAACAAAAACCTCTGTTTTTATGTAGTTTATATTCTAATGGGAAAGTACAGTGAGGAATGTGGATTTATAATGTGTTACAGGAAAGTGATAGGAGGTAAAATCAAAACAGTGCAACAAAAATATGGTAAAAATAACAGAGAACAGAGAAAATCCATTTGACAGAGACACAGAGACATTTCAGATGAAGGCCAGGAGAGGATTCTTTGATTTAAAAAAAAACAGAGTAGTAGATGTGATAAAACATGATTGGATTCTAGGCACTGTATTTTTGGGAGGGTAATCCCAGAATATTTACCACAGGATTGGAAGATGAATAAGATGGAGAGAAGGAAATTGAGGATAACTCTAGGGCTTGAGGCTTAGCAGCCAGGAGACTTGGGTTTTCTCTTAGTAAACTAGAAAAGGATTTTGGACAAGCACCATTTAATGGGGAAAGTTAGGAATTCTGTTTTGAGATCTCTACCAGGCAGGTACTACCACTGAAGAAGCAGAGAGGTCTGTATTAGTCTGCTTTTCAGGCGAGAAGTTGGAGATGTGAATTAAGTAGATGAAATTTAAGATGTGGAAGTGGATGGAGCAAGCAAAGATTCAAGAGAAGACTGAGCTCTGGGCTTCAGTATATGTGGTATTTATAGCACAGGAAGATGAAGAGGCAGCATATGGAAAGTTCAAAGAGGGCTAGCTAGGGAAGGGGAAGGAAAGTGGGTGGATCCTGAGGCCCAGTCAAGGAACTCTTTCAGGAAGGAAGGAAGCAGTGTTCATGTGTGTCAGTGGTGCTGAGAGCTTTGACCAGGGGAGACAGGAAAAGGGAGACAGGATTATCCACCTTGTGGCCTCCAGGGACACCCTAAGAATCACTTTAGTGGAGCGAGGAAGAGCAAGCCAGAGCAGAGGAGGGGGCACAGTGAATGAAGATGGCTTTTGGAAGCTTGCTTTTATTTATTTATTTATTTATTTATTTATTTATTTATTTATTTATTTATTTTCTGAAAAGGCATCAGGAATTGGGCAATCACTGGAGGAGACACACGGTCATCAGATGAGCATGGGAAGTGAGAGTTTCACAGCCCAGCTGATGGAAAGACTGGGGACAAGCTCACCTTTGATGTGCTTGAGGAGGAGAGGGGGAAGGAGTCTGCCTGGGCTCCTGTGAGGAGCGGACACATCATCCTTTGCATAAAAACTAAAAAAATTAAAACATAAAGCAATATTCAATATTGCGATATTTTACAATGACATCTGCAGGTGGGAACTGGTCTCTCCGTGTCGCAGACAAACACAACATGCTTTGGGGAAAGACATAGAAGGAAGAGGAGAGAGGCTGAGGAGCAAGTGAGCGGCAGGGAAGGAGTTGGATTGGATGTCACCTATGAAGCTGGGCTGGTTCTAAATATGTGGAAGGGATTGAGAAAAGATTTTTAAAAAATATGACAAGTAAGAATTGCATAAATATGAAAAAAGCACAAACTAGAGTAGTGGGTCAATTTTTATCATGTCCCTGGAACCGGACTGCCTAGGATCTCATCCTAGCGCTCACACTAAGCAGGTTTGTGACAAATTACCCAGACTCAGGTCTTGCATAATTAACATGTGGGCAGTAACAGTATTTACCTCATAGGATTGCTGTGAGGTTTGCTCATGTGCACGTTTGTGCATGCACGTGCACACACACACACACACCATAGCTACTTTCAAATACTCACAAAGGGCTAATACCCAGCATATAGTAAGCTCACTCAATTTTATATTACTTTCTCTGATAAATTAGTTACAAAATATACTTCTTTCCATCTTTTTTATTTCTAGCAAGCCTGCCTTTGGGTGTCATTGGAAGATACTGCACTTCAACATGTTTCCTCCTGATGAAAGATTTTATTGTAGGGAGATAGGTGAGTCTGTATCTCTACTTTCTCACCCAGCCCTTCATTTATTTCTTGAATATCTACTCAGTCTAGTTCTGTGCTAAGTCAGAATGCAAAGACTCTGGGTAAGCACATCAACATTCCCATGCCCACATAACTTCTGGTCCCCTGGAAGACGGACATTGAAAGAGACTTGTCCAATATAACTGACACTCAGAGGCAGCAGTGCAATGTAGTATAAAGTTCAAGAGCATGGATGGTAAAGCCAGTGAGTTTGGACGTGGTTCTTAGCAAGTAATGTCTAATTCAGTCATCTTTAACATGAGATATTGGCATCTAATGGGAGAGACTGCTGCAGAGGGCAAACCAGAGGTTGCAGACACAGCTCTGGGCACAGGACTGAAGTCTATAAGCTTGGACAGCTTCTCGGTGCTTCTTTCCACTGGGATTGTGGTTTATGACTCATAACCACAGTTCTATCTTTTGATTGTTGGAGACTTCTTCCTAGAAAGACCTGAGCTGAATTTTCGAGGGTGAGAAGAGTTTTACAGATGGAAATGTGACAAGGACAATTTAGAGAGTAGAAGGAGTGTGTCGTATCTCATGAGGTGCACTGCCCTTGAACTGGAGGAAAGGAATCTTTCCTGATTGCTTAGATATGCCAAAAGTCTCACACCCTGCTTTTTGGCATCTGCTGTCAAATTAGGCCCACTGAAAATAATAAGCAAGGCTCATCTGTCCTGTATCAAATGGTTTCTTTCTTGCTGTGATTGGGATTTTACTCCTCTAGTCCTGAAACCATTTTTTCTGGATGAATCCTCTTCTGCCAAGGTGGAGGAAGTTATCTGGTCCATTAATGAGGTCCGCAGAGGAGGAAATATGGCCCAACTGTCTTCTCAAAACCCAGATCATGAATCAACATTAGTTGTCTGTCTTTGCTTCTGTCTGTATCCTCTTATGATAAGATGGAGAAAGCACTGGAAAAAAGGCCATCACCTAAAGGAGGACTAAAGAAAGCTCCTCACCCCTTAGTGATTACAATAACTTGCACTTACGTCAGAGTTAGTGCTTTCTGGAGTGTTTTTCACTTTGTCTTAAAAAAAATCTATCCATACAACAGCATTGGTATTTGTCATCCTTACATTCAAAGAAAGTTTATTAAGCGTCTGTTATGTACCTAGTATTGTTCTAGTGCTGGAGGAACAGCAGAGAGTAAAATTTTGTAGCTCCTTCTCCCACAAAGCTCTCAGTGCAGAAAGAGACAGATAATAACAAAAGAGACATATCAGTTTACTCAGAATGTTTACTCACAGGATAAGTGCTCTGAAGGGAAGAAACTCAATTCTTAAAGAGCTCTGATCAGGTGGGGTCAGGGACAGATTCTGCGCTGAACTGAGAGCCTGGTTGAAGGCTCGAATCAACAAGGCCAGAGGGTAGAAGAGAGAGTCATAAGTATCCCAGATGCCTGTAGTTGGAGGAAGAACATTGCAAAAACCAGCACTAGCTCCTATGGCAGCAGGACAGACAAGGTGGAGATGTCTGAACCAGGCAAGGAAGCAGGCAGGTATTAGAACATGCATGGCCCAGTTGCTCACCAAAATCCACTGAAAGCTTTTCAATGTGAATGTATTTGTGTCTGAGGGGGCAGATGGTAATATGATCATCATTCTGACAGCTGTATGGAGAATTAAATCCATATCTGGTAGGTGAAAAAACAGGCATGTGGACAGAGTGAGGAAAGAGAGGAAAAATAATATTTGTGAAGCACATATTTTTGCTTGACTCTATATATGAATGGGTTACTCTACCTAACATGCTTAGACAATGACTTGGACATAGTAAATTTAATGTAAGCAAAGGTTGCTCATTCTCATTGTCATTAATATTAAAATATGGCATTCTGAATGTGTTTCTTCATGATGTCCCTTTTCAGTATTTCTCTATTTTATAAATAGGGAACTGAGGTTCAGGGAAGTTAAAAAAAAACTACCCAGCATGACCTACCTGGTAAGTGGCAGAGCTAGGACTCAAAGCCCATGACCTTCCTATGTTTAAAAACAATGTCAAAGCAAGTTAAGAAGACAACCCATTTTCCGAAGCCAGGAAGGTCTACTACTAAAAGTCTTGAAGTTGTTCTAGAATTGTTCTTAGGGACATTGTTTGGATCATTTGCATTTACTTGAGTTTCACAGGGAAATTCAGAAGTTATTTATTCTTTACTTTTTAACTAAAAATATGAAATTCACAGCTGTAGCTTGCTTGTAATAGACTCATGTCCAAGATGATATGATTGCTAATAAAACAAAAAGAAATATACACATATACACAGGCACACAAGAAAAACAAACTCAGACTCAAGTGTATACATTTTCCTCCTCAGACAAACTTTAAGTCCAATAACTAGTTTTCAGTAACACATTGTTCTAAGGAAACTGCACATTGTTCAGATATTGTAAAAAAGAAAGAAAACTTGAGTATCAAAAAATATTTAGGACATGGAACTCAGAAACAGACATTACTCATTATGTGCTGAGCTTTATGAAGAACATTATTTAATTTTTACATTTAATTCTCAACATCAATGATGTCTTTTCACTTCCCCTTACAAATGTAACAGATGGAAAAATTAAGTGATATGAACCTGCTTGCCTGGTATCTACCTCACTTCTTATCAGCTATGCCCCAGGGGCCTCAACCAGCAAGACAGTGGGACAGCTGCTGTTATCTCTACCCATTGTCTCTATCAGGTTTACAACCAATTTCAATGTCTATCTCCTTGACTCCTATTTCTAAATCTATTGATAGTGAGTAATACAGAAACAAAGTGGGTTTTCCATTCTGATAGAACTAACCTATTAAATTTGACTTGGAAAAGCAGTTTTTAAAAAGTTCTTGTGGGCCTTTAAAAAAAATAACCTATCTGCTATAGGATATTTTGACTGATTAATGTACAAAGTGGCCCCTGAAGAGATAAAATGTTCGGGTTTCAAAGTCTAAACTGGGAGAAGAAGACCGAGGAGCCAATCGGAAAGACAAAAACCAAATGGGCAGTTTCCTAGTGTGGCTCGGAGGTCTTCTGGGGCTGGAAATTCTGAAGGTTTTGATCCAGGCCTTTCCTTTTCTTTCTTTCCCTCAGTGTATAAAGGGACTTACTAGGTTTCTCTCCTTAAGGAAAAAAAAATCCCCAGTGGGTAACTTCCTTTAGACACCAGAGACTTTTAAAAGGAAATATGCAATTATAAATAAAATTTATGTGATACAGTGTTTATGAAAAATGTCATGCTCAGTCTCAACTCAAGATTTATCTTGAAGGTCTACTCCCTCTTCCTAGGGGTGCTAACTGAAAACCCCACTGATAGTATGATGCACCCTTCTCCTATTTTACATGTACAGCCTTCAGTTTTAGGCTCCCCCTTGGAGGCTGAGAAATGGGGTGGGTTTTCAGAACAGACTTGTCACTCTCTTCTGGAAGAACATGGCTAGTTTCACCATTTTCTGTCCTCTTTAATCTAGTACCACTTGTAGGACAGTCCCTAAGGCTGAAAAATGTCAGACTAGTTCTCTTTCAAGAATATGTCAGATCTAAAAGAACCATAGACCTAAATCACATAGAGAAAATTCACGACTAGCTCTAATACTGACTAGAAAATGACGTTGAATTGTGCAGTGCTTACAGAGGAGCTGCCAGTGTGTTTACAGGGCACACACATGTGCACATGGGAGAAGGACACACATGCGCCTGTCATGCCCGGTTGTAAGAAGAAGAGGAGGTTCCTGACAGAAGGAACTGGAGAATGTACAGGACTCAGCTCACCCTCCCTTCTAAGCGTTAACTTCAGCTCCTCACAAACATTGCCAGCAAGTACTGAAAGTCAGCTGTTTTCTTACTGCTGTGTAACCCAAGTACGGACTCCAAGTGAACCAATCTAATAATCAGCACTATGCGGTCAGGTACGCAGCTAATTCTACTTTGCTAATTGCTTTCTTGGTCATGTACCAAGTTATTAAACAGACAGTGACAAAACAGAGAGCTTGGATAATGTCTGTGGCAGCACCCACTGAATTATTTTTTCTTAGTACGAGGTCCAGTGACTTGTCTGCATGTTACACGGAACGAGAAAAACTGGCAAAATATCTCTGAATTATTTTCTAATCTGCTGTCAGCTCTGAGATCACCTTTGCAATATATTTTGCTTTTCAGAAAATACTTATCTTTCCCCGAATAAGAGAAGCTGATTTAAGAGCAGATCTCGGTCTGTCAGAAACAAGCTTTTGCCAGGAATGACAGTCATGTAGTAGCTACAGAAAACAGCGTCAGCAGAACCTGTGGGAAGACACCAACCCACTTTGTCCCACCCACCCAGACCTCTCCCTCTCTGGTCTGTACCTTCCGTGTGGCAGCTGGAAGAGAGGATGGTGTTCGGAGGTCTGAAGATGTAAGGCAGGTAACGAGAGAAGCATTTCATCTTCCAAATAAAAAATAAAATGCTAAATAAAAAACCGGTCTCCTGAATCCATAAGGATTCTCTCGGCCTTTGAAGCTGGCTACATCACCAGTATGTTTATGTAGGTTCTCGTCCAGATCTGCAGAGCTGGGAAGCCCGAGCAATAACTGGAGCTGGGTCCCATTTTGCCATCAGCGCCAGAAAGCACTGCCTCACATTTCTGCATGCAGCTCAAACTCAGAAGCCCCCAAGCCAGCCGGGATAGAGCCTCTTCATTGGCTGAAGCTCCTCCGAGCAGGATTTGCTGAGTAAGTCAGTCCTGCTGTAAACACACACTGAAACGCTCTTCCCGAAACCTCCACCTTCCCCCGTGCGGTCAGTTTCTCTTGTAGCAAAGGAAATCCAGCAGGATATGAGAGCAGTGAGGATAAGTGACCATCTCTTATTTAGCTGAAAGATCAGATGAAACAAAGACAGCATAGTTTCCACCCTGAAGGGAGATGGCTGTTAAAAGGAGCCACCCGTGAAGCCATGGATCTCAGGAATATTAAAGTACAGTGCAATGAAATGGGTCTCTGTCCTCGCTTAATCTAGATTTAGTTCTATTTTTTTTTAATACTGAAGCCCAAACAATAGGACCATTTATCACTTAGGTGAGACCAAGAGCTGTGTTGGGCAGTCGGTGACAGGGGCTAACACAGATTCTGTGTCCCACCACAGCATTTTCCCTTTGCCAGCCCTGACTCTGAAGCAGTAACTTAGTTCTGAGCTACTCTCTGTACAAATACAAGGCCATGACCCAAGAGGAGAGACGCACCCACGGGAACGGACACTAGCCCATTTTGTGGCCCGTGGGGGCATCTGGCACATGGGAAAAGCAAACTAATCCAGAGATGACACAACTTTACCAAAATGCTCCCTGGGAGTTCTGGGTTGGAGGTGTTAAAGGGCAGCACACCAAAGGCAAGTGATCCAGGAAGGGGGTTGGGTAGGTCTGGGCCCATGAGATAAAGTGACTTTGGAAACCTCACTTCTGGAAGCAGCACAGAGCTTCAGATTGGGATTTATAAATTCTGTCAAAGGCACCATTGTGTATATGATGAAGAGAGAGAGGCAAATGTCCTTTGTGCCACATTCAGAGATACCAGGAAATGACTTAGTCTGCAGCCTTGAGTGGGATTTTAAAAATGAGTTTAATAAGTATGACTTAAAAATAAAAGCAGGCCTTAAGAATCTGATAGAAGGCTGGTGATTTAGCTGAAGTGGTTCTGTGCCAACCTTGGATGCACAAGGGCCCGAGTTCAATTCCTGTTACTGAAAAAAAAAAAAAAACTGATAGAGTTTTAAGTTTTTATGGCCTCTCTATTTTACAAAAATGTTTAATACCATTGGGAAATGTGCTGGTCTTCCCAGGAGAGAAAAAACAGAATAATCACAATAAAGGCCAAGCATGATAATGTAGACTCTCCCACCAATTTGCTACTTCTCTGACTAGGAAGATAAACATCTTCAGAGCCAGACCACTTAGTTACACGATAATCCACTTCCTTAGACCCAGGAGTCTAGCAAGCTAGGGGATCTCAACTAAAGTGCTGGTTAAATAACACCTGAGTGGTTTGGTGTGTCCTCTGGGCAATCCTGAACTCAGGACAGAAAAGCATATCTGGAGTCTTTGTAGGACATACATACTTCACATCTAACCTCTCATCAGCAGCAAGGCAGTGTGGAAAGAGTCTGGGCCACAAGTTGATTTCCAGTGCACACCCTTCCTATGGTTCAGGTAGACAGGAACCAAACTTTAATACCTGTGAGCCTCTATAAAGTGGGAACAATAGCAATAAATATAAAACATCTAGCACATTATAGGCAATTGATAAGCTAAGTTCCTGCTTATCACTATTGCTTTCTCTGAACTTCTGTGGCCATAAACCAACCTAAGAGCAGTCACGGAGCAGGTGTGGATAAAAAGAATGTTCCGGGTGTGAGACAAGCAAAGTTTAATCCTCCCCTTGACACTGACTTACTTACTTGTGACCTTGGGCAACTTCAAGCCTATCACATACTAGCAAGGATAATAGAGTCTTAGACAGTGTTACAAGAACAAAATACAGTTGCTATAAAGCAGTGATAGTGAAACTCTTAGAGCCGGAGAGCCACACTGCAACCCCAAACCCACTTATTCATAGCAAAGTGCCAACAGTAACATAATGAAACCTGAATGCAGAGGTTTTAGTTTAGGAAAAAAACACCCACACATTAACATATTTTGTCTTAAAAGAAAAAAAAACAAGAATATGTGCCATGGGTTTGCCACCACTGCTATAGAGAGTTCAGCATAGTTCTTCGAACACTGTAAATGTTTCCCAAGTTTAATTACTATTGCCTATAATAGTAATATCAGCTCTTAATCACAGGATATTATTGTAGTTACTTACCCCTCTCACCTAACAATGATACCATAAACTTCGTGAAACAGAGGTCAATGTCCACCTTATCTTTGTATCACTAGAGCTTAGCCCAGTGTCTGGTGCAAAGTAGATATTCTATTATGCAAGTGAGTGGCTGAATGAATACACCAAGTGAAAGATTTTGAAAGATCTTTTATCTTTGGGGCAAGAGGTCTTCACCATGAAGTGAATTTGGGTCTATTAGAAAGCTGAAATAGATGGTTCAAGTGAAGGCATTTGTGAGTAAACAAGCTCTGACTCAGTATATTGCAGTCTTGGATATGCAGTAGGCATTAAGGAAAAATCTTCTGAGTCAGGAGTAGCCATTCCTGAAAGAGTATTTCCTGGTGGACAAATACTGATGATTTTTCCCATAATTACACTCAATAAACAAAGCAAATACAAAAGGAAACACATGAAGAGTTTTTTCTTCCATTAGAAGCAAAAGAACAAATGAGGCTGACACCCAAGCCCCAGATGTTTCTTCCAAACCAGCCAATGTCTTTGTCCTTAACTGAGGGTAGGGCCATGTACCCCATCTACTCATGGGCAGAACTGGCAACAGACAAAAAGAACAAATAAGAAATTTCATTGGACAGGTGAATCTAAGACAGGTGATCTGCACTGAATTATCTGAACTGTTTCAGTATATTCTTCTACCTTTTCTTCCTGTTAGACACTCCCCATTTTACAGAGGAGAAAATAGGCTGAGAAGATGTAATACATTATCCGAAAGAGGTCCAGTGTTTCCATACTGGAATCACATGATGATGTGAAGAACCTAGATCTTAAAGCCCCCAGGATAGTTGATTCACAGTCTGGAAATAAAGAAATGCTTCTTTAAAGTTTGAGAACTTTGCTAGGTGTGGTGTGAATGTCTTTAGTATTCCCTGCTACTCTGGAGGCTGAGGCAGGAAGATCCAAAGTTAGAACACAGCCTGTCTCAAACAAAACAATTTAATTGTTCCTCCACTGGGTCTCAATTTAATAAGACCCTGCCTCAAACAAAACAAGACAGAACAAGATGTCTGGAGCAATCTGTTCAATTTGCTATTTTTCCCTGATGAAGAAATCTTTCCACCCACCCTTGTCTTAAATCATGGACCTCACCATTTTCATCCAGGAATTTGTTGCCACCTCAATAATGTATCAGGCACTAGGCAGAATCAGGGGGATACAGGCTATAAGGTGCCATTCTTGATCTAAAGACATGCATATTCCAGAAAAAAACTAATAAACTATCCTATTACAGCTTCATTGGAAGTTGAAAAGAGTCTGAAAAGACTGCTTGTGATTATTAAGCCCCAAAGCTCAATATTAGAGATTCACATTTTTCCTTAGAAATTATTTACAAATGGCTCCTATTAAAAACTAATTAATTATTTTACTGAAAGACATAACAAATCAATACCAAGTAACTCTGTCTGGGGAAGCACATTTTTATATTCCTAATATCATCACAGCAACAGTAGGGTCACCAGGAGAGGGACAGGGTCTTTATACAGAGAGGGGAAGCCCAAGGCCTGTGGCCAAGGACCTGTGGGGAGGGCACAAAGGCAGGAAGGGACATATGGAGGAGGGAAAGAGGGAAGTGACCCATTTTAGGAGCCTCATGAGAAGGTTCCTGGAGTCTGACTGAGCAGAGTCTAGAAATAAGAAAACCTCCTATGATTCCCAAACTTCAGGCTCTGATATCAAAGAGCAAAAAAAGTAATTAATGGAGAGTTTCCTGTATTCTGTGCACTAGGAAAGACTGCTTGAGAAAGCTTTGGATTTTAGTCCTGGGAAGTCCCAACCAGCACCCTGCCTTGGGGCTGTGAACTCCCACTGAAGCCCGAGTTTAATGGGAAAGTTGCCCGATAATTCTCCCCTAGCATGTTTTCATATTCTCCTTTGGGGAAGATTTGTCATTACAGCTTTTCATTTCATTGAAGAGAAATCTAAATCCCATTTAAAAATCAGCTTATTTAAGACCAGCCAGGATGAGCCCGTCCCTGTTTCCCCTTTCAAGTCAGATTCCTACTCATTCTTCACATCTTGAATAAAATGTCACATCTGCAGGGACAGGCTTTTTAATACTTCAGAGTGACGTTTGATCCCATTGCTACAGATGCTCAAATACCATCTTCCCCTTTCAAAGCACTCATTCATTATTGAATGTATTTATTGAGCATCTATATTGAGTTAGACACTGGACAAGAAAATCTTCCTCATCAGGGATAGCACTCATTCTTTGCACAAATAACTGGCCAGCACTCAATGAGACACTTCAGCGAACTGCTTATCATTTTATCTCCCACAAAGTAAGTGCTACTTGATAATTGCTAGTTAATAATTGCTAGTAAGTATCCAGTATTAGCCATATGCTAGTTCCCAAAAGGGTAGAAATTGGACTTTTTTCTGATGCATCTTGAGTTCAAGGTTTACTGGCCAGAACACAATAGAAGTTCAATAAATGTGTGCTTGATCGAATTGAGTTGACCCAAAGAAGGAAAAATTGACCATTTATATTGCAGTTCTCACACCCTCCAGCCAGTATGTGAAATCCACAACTCAGTAGATGCTGACGCAAACAAAAGAGGGTCCTCCTTGTGGCTAGTTCATGTACCATCTGTTCACACAAGTTCATACAGTCTGCTAGCAGGTGTTAGATGCCAGGCTTTCTTATCTGTGTTGGAGGGAAAGTAAAGGACACACTGGGGTTTGGTTCATTGAGTTGATATGTTAAAGAGTGAGATAGATAATGAACTAGTAAACATGCCATCCACAGGATGTGTATTTCAGATGGTTCGAAGTCAAATAAGGAAACCGAATGGGAGTATGGTGGTGAGTAGCTGCC
>PVIC010022377.1:10883-27936 GCA_004025085.1 Thryonomys swinderianus | reverse complement strand
GGACGTACTAGTTTTCACTCCCACCAACAGTAGAGAAATACTTAAGGGGCAGATTTTAACAGCACTGTGTCTAACTAGGGATGATCCCACTTTCCAAAAGAGTGATGGTCCTATTAGAATTTATGGTGTATCCATTTACCGAACATATTCAGACCTGAAAAGTTGCTAGAGAAGGAAGTATAACAACAAAGGTGTTCATGATTTTTATCTTAAGTGAGAAAGACAAATTACAAAAGTCTTTGATATTCTAATGTGATTAACAATTTTTACATGTGTCCCAAGGAGGATTTGAGGAATATGTAGATGCCTTCAGGTGGACGGGTGGTCTTTCTTCTTTGCTTCGCCTGTACTTTCTGGATGGCTTATTGCCCTGTTCTTGTGTTCATACCAGTACTTCGCTTTGGAAACCTACCCCGCTCCATCCCTCCTTGCCTTCTGTGTGTCTTCGTGGACAAACACTCTGGTCAGGTGTGTCCATGCTGAGAGAGATGGAGAGCTCCCATCTTAGCTTCTTTTAAAATACTGCCATTTGTCTTTTAAATTCTCCCAGACAGGGCTGTAGAGAGCACAGGTTGATGGAAGGAAGAGAGCAGTGTGCAAAGGGAGCTGGGGTGGTCCCCAGCCTGTCACACTTTTCTGACTCATGGAGCATGCAGAGACGGGATGCTGTCCTGGCCTGTCTCCTCCTGGATGTTCTGTCCATCCAGCCACCTCTGTCCTGGAATCCGAGTCAGTTTTGCCTTTGCTTGGACTCTCGACATCTGCCCTTGCTGGGTGAGCTCCAGTGTCCTTTGGGGGGCGCCCTTTGGCATCTGTCTCCCAGCTGCACACCCACTCTTGGCAGCACTGTGCTGAGTGCCAAGACAGTGCCACGGAGTGTCAGGACCTCTTCGGGGTAGACCCCTCCCAGCATGCCACAGTGAGGATGACGTGCATTCTGTGTCACAGCAAGGAGGCTTAGAGAAACTGGGCGCAAAACACAGCCAAGGCCTCCGCAGGCAGAGGAGGGCAGAGGGGGTTACAGCAATGCTCCTGTCCCACAGGACATGGGTGCCATGTCTCACGGTCTCTGTGAGAGTGGCTGACAGCCGGGCCTGGGAGATTCCAGCCCGTGCCTCTCTGGAGCTCTGTGATACTAGCAAGTGAGGAAACTCCCTGTGCACCTTGCTCTTGCTCTGTGGGACAATTAGAAGATGCAGGGGAAATCCCAGAGCCCAGCAGAACAGGCCTCAACCTTGGCTGCCCACTAGTACCCGGGAGCTATGTGCCCTGTGACCTGATACAACCACTCCCAGGTGCCCTCTGGGTAACCTGAAACTGGGGCTGGGAGCCAGGCCACTCACCCATAAGGATGCTTACTTAGTCCTCTGTGACTTTATGTCCTGTCCAGCCCTCAGTCTACTCTGGAACTGTGACGCCCTTTACCAACCCAGCAGAGTCCTGGAGTCCAAAGTCTCTGGCATCAAGCTCTTCCGGTAACATCAGTGCATGTGCTGGCTGAGAGCAAACCACACATCTGGTTCCAGGAAGGACAATTCCAGAGCCCGGTATTGGTGGAAGTGAGTGCAGAAGGAGGGGGCACCTGTACTTGGGGTGCTGTGGGTTACAGACACTCTTCTGCAGATGGGTCACCCTCCATTGGAGCTGATTTCAGTATGGAGCAGAGGCTGCCAAGTGCCATAGAAAGCCAGATCTAGCAGCACTTGGCATGATGGTGCTACCATGAAGCCACAGTGCCAGTGAAACCAGCCTGGAGAGGCAGTTCCTATGTTTATAAATATCATTTCTAGTCAAAATTACCTTGAATGGCTTTTTCTTGGTTGATAAAGGCAGTTCTCATTTGGGACATATTGTGGTTAGGATATGGTTTTTCTCTGTAAGACTCATGCTGAAACCCACGTTCTCGTTATGAGACACTAGGACATGGAACAGGTGGGGCCGTTCAGAGCTGATCAGTGGTCTTCCTTGTGTATAGATGAGTTTTGTCAAGTAATCAATGAAAGAAGGGGTCGCCTGCTGCAAAAGCTAGTGTGGCCAGGCCTCTTGTGTTCCACGTTTCTTCCATGTGATACCTTCACTGCCCTGGGATTCTACTACCAAGACGGCATCACAAGATGTGACCATTTGACCTCGGACTGGAACCCTGAGCCAGGATAGACTTCCTCTCTTTTGATTTGCCAGTCTGTGTCATCAGCCACAGTGGATGGGCTGAGAGAGAACAAAGATCAAAGACATCATCTCAGTACTACAGGGCCAGAGTCAGGAGGAGCAGCAGTCCAGCTTCTCCCGACCCCGAGCTCTCTGGGGGATATTTTCACTGTATTCAGTGCTGGGAGGACCTGTCTTCAGCACCCTGTCTTTGCCCATCTCTCTCTCTCTCTCTCTCCCCCAGCAGAACACACACAGCAGAGGTGTCCTGTGTGCCCTGAGTGTGTGCCGCCCATGGCAGAGCTCTTCTCAGCCGGAGGTGGGCTTGCAACTTCCGGAGATCTCTCTGGCTGTTACTAGGGTGAGGGGCTCCAGCAGTCTTCGGGAGGCTGCTAATCGCTGTAAATTCCACAGTGGTCAAGAGCCCAGGTCTTGGGGCCAGACACTGGAGCAGGCTTCCACCTTGACACTCACTACCACTGGTTCTGGGTGAGCTTCCTAGCTTCCTCTATAGTGCTTCCTTGAGGGGAGGTGGTGAGGATTAAATGAAGTCACACAGTTGCTCGGCACAGTGCCGGCAGCTGCAGGACCTGCTCCCTCTTCCCCTTGCCCACCATACTACTTTGGTGGTCAGCAGGCATCAGGCATGCGTGGTACTTATTGAGCCAATAAAGTCAACTCAGAGTTGTCCAGAAAGCTGCCGAGTGTCTCATGGGTGGTAAGCAGTGATCTGGGACACAAATCCAGGTCTGAGTTACTGGAGCTTTGAACCCCAGGCCCCCCACCTGCTACCGCACAACTGTCCATACCCATCACTCTGGCTCTTGTGACTTACTGAGAGGGAATGCCAAGGGCTTGGTGGGAGCCCCACGTCTGCTAGGCAGGGCTGGCACATGCCACAGGAAGCGAATCAGAGACAGTGGTTTTTTGCCTCCCAGAGAGAGCAGCCCACCCGCCCTGGACCCCTGAGATCCAGGGCCACTTGCTTTACAGATCTTACTCTCTCCTGGCCCCTTTGGCTGGTGAGGACCCTTTTACTTTCTTAGCAATCAGGTTCTTCCAATGTTTTTACTTCAAAATTTCTTCCTAAAATCAAAGCTTTTCTTCTAATAGGGTTAGTGGAATAGAAACCACAAGACAAGACCCATATAATTAAATGTACAAAAGCATTTAATTATAGATCTTACTGCCTGCATCATGGGCCTGGGGAATAGGCAACAACATAGTCTTAAAGATATTCAATAAATAATAATAATGATAATAATGTGTTCTTTTTATCAACTATGTCCTCGCAGAGAAATTTATATTTTATATTCCTGACTCATTTACTGTATAAGGAAGAGTTTTTCCAATGCTGTTTTCTGGGTAAGGAAATTGATTCCTGTTAAGGACAAGCAATTTCACCCAAATTACATTGCCAGAACTGGAGTTGAGCCGCGGAGTTGTTTACACTGAAACAGTTCTCTTGTGTTAATGCTGACCTATTTTTTTAAAAAGTTAAATATATACATTGAGATTTAGGCATTGTACAAGATGCCAGAGAAGCACCAATAACCAGAATGCAGCCTGTGCTCTCAGATAGAGGGTAAAACACAGGCACCTGAAGCAGGCCGTAGTGCTGCCGGGTAGGCCTACCTGGGATGGGGAAAAGGAAGGTGGAATCCACAATGGGGAGACTTTTCAGCAGAGGACTGAGGAAAGTAAGGATGAAGAGCAAGTGGTAAGAGCCTGAGGTAGGGAAAGCTGGCTGAGGCCCAAGAACAGCATATTCAAGGGGTTTACGTGCTAGGTGGTTAGGCCAGAGCAGTGAGGGCAGCCAGGTGTCATGGCTGTGGAAGGCACAGTGGGCCCTTTTGTGGTGTTGCTTTGAGTAAGATCCCAGACCACTGAAGGATGTTTGGTAGAAAAATAAGGTGAGCAGGTGGCAGGAATTTCTCTGGCCTGTGGCAGAGGCCAAGCCAAGGGCTGGGAGACCATCAGGACACCATTGCTACAGACCACTTGGACCAGACTCTGGTGGCAAAGGCTCACAGTCTGTGTCTTGGGATAAACAGTGAGAGTGGAGAGGGCAGGATGTGCAGGGAGTGGGACACGAAACATGAGAGGAGTCAGATGTCCTCAGGGGTCGTAACTTGCTCCTCTGAGAGGAAGGGATCACTACCGAGCCGGGAAGAATTGAGGGCTGAGTCAGACTCAGGGAAGAACCCGGAACATGTTCTGCGCATACAGTGTTGTGGATGGCGCCTGAGAGCTGGAGGTCAGGACAGGGCTGGACAGCGGCAGAAATGAGGAGCTACCAGCGGGATAGTGCCTGGAACAGAGACCCAGAAGAAAAGGCCCAGGAGTGGGTGCTGGAGCTGGAACTGTGGGAGAGAGGGAGGAGCGGAAGGAGTTGAGGAGGAGCGCAGTGGGTGGGATGGAAGGCCCGCCTACCTCCTCCATCAGGGGAGGCAGCACCTCTGCGCCGGGTGGGTGGGAGGGGCGTTCCTCCGGGCCACCTCAGGTGAGAGTCCATGTGTATACAGACCCTTTGGATGTTAGTTATGTGCAATTCTTTACTTTCCTTTTTTTTTGCTTTTTTGGAGACAGGGTCTCGCTTTGTAGTTCAGGCTGGCCCTGAGCTCACTATGGTGCCCAGGCAAACCGCCACGAACTCAGCAATCCTCCTGTCTCTGCTTCCCCAGTGCTGTGATTACAGACGTGAGCCACCACGCCCAGCATTATATGTGGTAACCAGGGATCGGACTCAGGTCCTTGTGCTTGCGAGGCAAGCGCCGGAACCACTGAGCTAACCCTCCGGCCCTACTTTCCTTTTTTGATTTTTGAGATAGGTCCTTGGTGTGTAGTTCAGGCTGTCCTTGAATGCACTATTTTGTTGTTGTTCTCCTTCCTTTTTGCAGTACAGGGAGTCGAATTCAAGGTAGGTGCAATACCAAACTTGAGCTAAATCCCTGGCCCTCCTTGAAGTCACTGTGTAGCTGAGACTCATGGTAATCTTCCACTCAGAGCCTCCCAAGTGCTTGGATTACAGGTATGTGCCATCACGTCCAGAAGTACAATTCTTATTAGATTCATGCTCCTAGTTCCATTTTAGAATTGGACCATTGGAGAGGAAATAACTTGCCCCCAGTTGCACAGGTAGAAATTCAAAACCAGTTTTCTTTTACTCTGAAACCCATAATCTTTGCCTTTGCCATGATTTCTTCTCTTGTCTTTTTTTCACTTAATCAATATTTGTAGAAGGTGTGACATATGCCAACCACACAGTAAGTGCTGGCCCTCCGGGGACAGACACACCAGGCTTCCTCTCTGCCCTGCTATAGGAGCCTTTTCCCACATGGATAGCAGAGCTTATAGCCTGCAAGTTCCAAACCAGCCCTTTCCGAGGATTTTTCTCTACCTCCTGTATCTTGATCTCTCAGAAGAAGCCTAATAAATATTTTCTTGCATATTTTTAAGGGAGGTAGACATTTCAGGTTGAGCCTTGTATGTGAGGCACTATGGAAACCAGTGCATCAGAGGGTTGGACCTGCCCTTGTGTGGGAGATTTCAGTCCCAAACACTTTGATATTTTGTGTTTGTCATTGCCAAAAACAATTTAGGAGGGAGCTGGGGAAGAAGGTAGATGGGAATATGGCCAGGTGTGATGTGCTAGATTCCAGCAACTCAAGTTGGCACTGGTATGATAGTGAGTTACCACACACACAGAGCTGGATGCCAGAGGGCAGGGGCCCTCTCTCTGCTGAGAGTCTATAAGGGAAGAGACAGTTCCACTCCAGAAGGGCACCAGGGATGCAGACATGTTACTCTTCAGTGCCTCTTACTTATCAAAGCACTGTCCATCTCTTGCAACCAAAGGGATTCAGCTTGGAGAACACACACATGCGCGCGCGCACACACACACACACACACACACCACATACACACACAATCACAAAGGTAGCTCTTCTACTATATATATCCAGAAAGTTCTTGTACAGATAATATGTAGTAGCAAATTAGATAGAAGTCAATATAAAGCCTATGGTATCTGTACTTGTTTTTTTGTTTGTTTTAAATCATGACCTTGAAACATCCCTTCAACATGTGATTATGGAGAACATTTAAACAAAAATGGAAGAATTCATTTCTAGAACTTTCTAGAAGGATCTGGAAGGGAACTGATAGATCCTGTTCACTGTGAGATGTGACTCATGTCTGAAGACCATAAATGTAACTCTCTCTCCTCATGCAAAGAAAATAATTGAAGTGTAGAGTCAGAAAGAATGTGCAACCTCCAGATCAAAGATTCTTTTTGTAGGTTCTGCCTCTTAGAACTTCATGATCCTGGCAAGGTCCTCAACTTTTCTGAGCCTCAGTTCCCTCGTCGAAAACATGAGGACTAAGACTCCTATCAGATAGGGTGTCGAGGGGTTTAAATATGAGGACAAGAACAATATCATCATTGCCTTTAGGTGAGCAAGTACTTGGCTACTTAGTGTACTATTAAGAAAACTAAGCCAAAACAAAAAGAAAAACACCTCCTCAGTGAAAGAGTTTTTATCAGAAATTTTGTCCTGCCTCCACAATCCAGTCTTATGCTGTAGACTTTCTATCGTCTCTCGTGTGAAACACCTACTACATAAGTAGCTGGGTTCCTTGAGAAGGAGAGCACTACTAGTCTTCCAGCAGCCTGTAAAGCTGGGCTTCATCATCCCATTAGCCACATGCCCTCATTTGTGTTCAGAGGGTTGAATAATTGGCCACAAGCCTGACTAGTGATCTGCGGGGATCAGGTTTCAGCCCAGGTCCATGTGACCCCAGGATATTGGGGGGCAAAACCAGCAACCCCATGGGCTGGAAAAGACCTTAGAAAGCTTTGGACCTGGTGGGTTCTCTGATGTTGACACCAAACCTGACCAACTGGAGTTTTTATTTCGTGATCCTGGAAAGAATTTAGTTTTTTTTCCCATCTCAGGACCCTATTGTATTGAGTTACTAGCTAAGATGGGAGGCAACAGAGCTGAGAATTTGTGTACATCTTACTGGACTATTTCCTTCTCTTTTCGTGGCTGTAGGGAGCAGAAGTATGTTGGTCAGCTTTCTTTCTCTGTAATGAATACCTGAGAGAAACAAGTTAATAAACGGGAAGGGTTACTGACTCAGGAGTTGGAAGGTTTCAATCCACATCACTTGACCATGTTGCATGGGTCTGTGGTGGCACAATAAGTACTTCACGGTGACAGCACAGTACTAACAGTTTCTTTTCAGTATCTCCTGCAGGACCGCCTTCATCCACCTCACTCCCTACCACCTTTTAAAAGCTCTGCTCCGTCCCAGTGGCATTCCAAGCTGCAGACCAAGCCTTCACTATATGGGCCATTAATGGACTGCAGATCTGAATCCTAGCAAGAAAGGTCAGAGAAAGTGATAGCATTCTCAGGCAGGCCCAGGAGCCCATCCTGCCACAATACTAGAATCTTTGATGTGCTCTAACATGTCAAGCGTTAATGCAGTAACTGGATGTGTCATGAAGACAGTATTGTCTTTGCTATCTCCTTCCTCTGGAGGACCCTGGCAAATAGTAGAAGCTTATAGCTGTGAATAAAGACACAACTACGATATCAGGACAAATGCTCCATTTCTTTGATTTGGAATAATTTTGCCAGTCAGACACCTGACTTAATTCCTCCATGTAAGTCTAGGCTCAGAATTCACCTAGAGACAGAGGCCTCCCCTAACTGACCCATCTAAATCTCATGGCCATCTTCTACTCGTATTCCCTGCTTTGCTGTTCTTTTCCACTATAACTTTTGCACAATTCATTTTCCTCACCCGTGAGGCACTAGAATGTCACCTAGCAGGAGTCTCTTATCCACCAGTGACCTGGAATGAATGAGCAAACAAACCACAGATGAATGCATAGTTCACAGGAAGAGCTTAGCACAGTAAGTGAGAGATAATTATGAGTTTGATGATGTTGGTGATGACAGCCACGTGTTGCGGTGAGACTGTTTTATTGTGATTGACCTCTGACAGCCCTCTATGCCCTTTGTGGTAGTGAGAGTAAAAGGCAGTCCCGTCACCCTACCTCTTCTTCCTCTCCATACTCCCCAGAGATGGTAAAGAGCAATGCTGCTGCCAGCCGGGGCTCTTCCTTTTTACTCTGTTGGGAATGGCTTATCCTCCTTCCTTAACTCTTAAAACAACTTCAAGGCCTTCCTACTAAAGTGTGAATGCCTGGGACAGTCTCACCCACGTCCCCCCACTCTCCTCACTGCTCTATCCTGGAACTCATGCTGTTTGCAGTCATACACCTAAGAGATATTCCTCTGCCCCTTCTGTTCCTAATGATGGTCCCCAGAAGCCAGATCCAGTATCACCTGCTCTGGGAAGATCAAGCCCAGATCCTTTTCCCTCTTGGTGTCCACCCAGTACTCTCCACTTTCCATTATGTCCCTTATCACAAAGGTGACCAGACCTTCCTCTCTCTACCTAGAAAAGTGTGTGACGTCTGGGTTCCTGCATATGCTAGGTGGGTACAGCAAGTGCCGATGGGCATTCGAGCCTGGGGTCTCTGCTGGAAGAGTTCCTGCGCTCCCATCCTGCCTCTTCTTTTATCATTGTGACAAATTACTAAATCACATAATCCACAAGGCACCCCACCTGAAAACAAGGCTCCTAATTATGACATTTTCATAAGCATCAGATTCCACAGGTCCTTGGATAACACTGTAAGGAGGGACTCTGAAGAGTCGTGGAAGAGGTGACCCGGTGGTTTGAATCAAAAGTCACCCATAATCATTTCACCCACAGAGAGAAGGGGGTAGGTTTGTGTGGAGGCAGGAACTCCTCTGGAGTCAGAGTTGGAGAAAGCAAGCCATGGTTGAACATACTTGAGAGAATACCTGGAACTTTATTATTCTTATTAATTGAGCAGAAAATGCCAGCTTGTCAGTTGGAAGTCTCGTCTGTCCTGAAAATATACACTGAGCCAACAGTCTCTGAAAATTACACTTAAGGAGGTGAGTATAAAGCAAACTCTAAAACAAACATAGAAATTATAAAATCTGTTTAAATAGTTAACTGCACACCCATGCCGAAAGTCCCTTCTTGTGAGAACCCCGCGGAGCTTCCCGACAGGCAGAGGCAGACAGCACCGTGTCACTCAGTGGGACTGTTCCCTCCTCCCTAGCAGTCGGAGCTCTGAAACATCTTGAGGAAGAAAGTACAGAGGGAGGTCCAGGACTCCCCGCAGAAGTCCAGGGCCATCTTCCTTTGCATTTCCACGTCTGGGTCAGCCGGACAGTTGGGGTCTTGGGCCGTCGCTGTTTTGGTCACGGCTGGAGTAGAGCTGTCTTCTGCAGCCTTGTGGGGCCCCTCAGAGGAAGCCCCTTTGATGTGCGGATGCTTCGTGGGGGAGAGCTTCGATTCCACCTCCCTGGGCTTCATGTTTTCAAGCACAGTGGAACTTATCAATCTGAGATTAGATTCTGGAAAGTTCTTTTTGCACACCTTGGCTTTCAGGACATTCTTCGGGGCCCCACAGGTGTTCTTCTGTTTGCGCAGTGTCCGGGCGATCTGTTTCCAGTAGACCTTCTTGCTGTGGTGCTTTATGCACTCTGTCGGGTCGCCGGCAAAGACGCAGGAAAACCTGTGCTGTGCTCGGGTGCACTCCACCTGCAGGACGAGCCCCACGGGCTTCTCCACCATGACCCACGTGCAGCTGACTCCTGGGTCTCTGCTGATGAACTTGCCGCTGGCTGTGGACTTGGATGTCCTGCTTCTCTGCTCACTCTGGGCCTTGTCCAGGGGAGCTGATGAGTCCCCGTGTGTTATGCTGCTCTGTGTGAGCTTTGTGCCATTTTTTACCTTTTGTGTGAGCACCTGAGAGGCCAAGAGGAGGAGTGAGAGCCAGGTGAGGTCGCAGATCCTCATGGCTTCCACTGGGCAGGCACCTGTAGGACCAAAGGAAGGGACGTCAGTGCCGGGCCATGCAGGGTGCAGGCTGATCTCTGGCCACCCTGACGCCTGCAACCTGCATTAGAGGAGACCGGTGACCTGTCTGGCTCGTGGCCTCTCAGAATAAGCAGCTTGTCTGTACCCATTTCCACTGGCCTGGAGTCTTGAGCATCAGAAAACTACCCTGCGCTCTCTCTAAGCCTCAGGAATCTTCCCTTCAGTCCAGCCTGCATTTGCTCCCTCGATCATCCATGAATGCAGGAGCATTAATTATACACCTCAGCATCCCGCACACAACACGAGGTCCTGAACGTATTATGTGAGTGCAGCACCTTGTGTCTGACCTGCAGAGCACTGACCACAGACTCAGACTGATCTTTGTCCTCAATTTGACCCGGGGCAAACCCTCCCCCCGCCGCTGGGTCTTAGATCCTTTTCCTGAACACTGAAGTGTTCAGTGAAGCTTCCACAAGCTTAAATATCACACGGTTCCTGTTGTATGAGAAACCCACAGTATAAATAAAAAGAGCAAAATAGAAGATAGGTAAGAAGAAACAGAGAGCTCAATCTTTTGCAAATGTGAAGGGGACTAAGAGATCATCAAGGGAGGGAGGAGAAAAGGGAAGGGAAAGGAGCATAACAAATGATGATATGTTGTGTACCTGTGCCAACTCTGCACAAGGAATGTAGTCATGTCCTGCAAACATGTGCTAAAAATTAAACAAGTGGATGACATGACTACCAAACTCTTGTAGCTCCAGAGTGTTGGATTTCTGCCTCACGGTCTGTGTCAACATAGATAAGATACCCACAAAATGAAGAACAACGTGGAGTCATGGCAAAGTCACAGAAAGTGGTGACTCAGGGGTCGCACGTGCGTGGCACCCTGAGCTGGGTGGGGTTTGGAGGAGGATTTCAGGAGAAAGCAGACCCAGGAAGGCATGAGGTGTGGAGTCATCACGAGGCAAAGCACCAGGGTGAAGAGGGACAAATCTCCCCCGGGCAGTTTAGACCCCAAGGCTGAAGGCAAGGGATGATGGGTAACTGACTGCTAGAGTCCTGACCCAGTGCTGGCCGTACAGATAACTCTAAATCGAAGCTTACTGAAAAAAATAGTATTGCATGAAAAGGGTGTGACCTTCAGTGTCACACCAAACTGCACGATTTTCCACCAACTGGCCAGGAAATATGCGCATGCACACACCCAAATGCACACACAGTTAAGGGGAGAGGGGCCCATGTCTCCTCGACCTCTGTCGCGAAGCACTGTTCTAGCATTTGCGTCTTGCCACGTCTAGTCCATCCAGGAGCCTCGCCTCATAGCCGTCAGTATGACACCCGGGTAATGTCAGGACAGTGAGGCTCAGGCCAAGACCTGCCTGCTTTACACACAGAATCCTGAATGACAAGAGCACAGATCGTGTGAGTTATCGCCTCCTCATGATGCGTCTTGTAGACAGACCTGTGACCTGGAAGCCTTTTCCAGCAGCCAGGGTGGGAGCCAGCAGAGCCAGAGGAGTCAGAGATCCCTTAAGGGGCAGTTCTGGTGCTGGTGCAAGCAGCTCAGCATATCTCTCATGTGAATCACATCTCGCTTTGCTCCTGATGTTGAGCAAATACTGGGAAGGACCAAGAAAACTAGGAACTGCACAAGACGCGTCACGAGCGTGAGATAACTCCCAGAATCCATGCTCTTATTTTTCTACAGGATTTTGTGTGAAAAGGAAGCAGGTCTTGGAAACGGCTGGGATCCCATTTAGACCTGGGAGTTTGTCCACCCGGGACTGGGAAAGGAAGAGGGACTCCCAGGAAAGAGGCGAAAGCAGAGGAGAGTGGACAGGACTGAGGTGGGCAGGTGGAGGCTCAGGAATCTTGCAGGGCGCTGGACTCCGCCTCCACCCATCCCTGATGGAGTGTAGACCCCGGAGACCCGGGCTTCTCACGTAGGAAAGTCTTAGCAGAGCGAGGCTCTTACCTTGCTCCGCGTGTGCCGACCCGCACGTCCAGGCCCGGAGGTGTGAGTGAGGTACAGGCTTCCCGCGTCTCCCCTGCAGTCCGGCAGGTTTGGCTGTTTATACTCCTGCCAGCCAAGCCCCTCCCAGGCAGCCGGTTCCCGCAGGGAAAGGGCTGGGTGGAGTCAGCGAGCAGGGGGTGCATGGATGCGGGGCCGGTAGACCTGTTACCTGCAGGCCTTTTCCACGCGAGGATGGGAGCCAGCTCCACTTCCCCAGGACTGGAGGGAACACCATGACAAGAGAGCCGGCCTCCTGCCTCTCGCCCATGGCTGTGAGACGGGGTGCAGTGTGCATGTCTGACCTAGACAAAGGCCGGCCAGCACTGGGCAGTGCAATGGTGTGTCCACACGCGCAGAGCTGGGAATAGGGGAATCCCAGACTGACGGCCAGCCAGGGCACCCAGCGATCGCGATCGCACCTCTTTCCCTGTCCAGCCTCAGTCATTGTCTGGAGGGTGAGTGCCCCGTTTTCTTTGACTCTGTTTTCACTGTGCCGTCCTGGAATTTCTGCTGGAAAAATTCACCTTCAGGTCATGTGTGGGTGACTTACCCTGGTCCCGCTGCTAAAGCAGAGCCTCATCGAAATGACCTGGTGGGGAATCATTGTCCAAACTGCCCACCTCCCTGGCTTGTGTCTCCCCACAGAGGACAGTGCCTCAGGTGGGCCGCAAGTGGAATTCCTGCCCTGGAAACAAGCTGTTGACCCCCATGAGGCTGGTCAGTTCTGCTTCCTAATGAGAGCTTGAGCTGTATTCTTTGAAAGCTGAGCCTCGTAGAAGTGGGCATTAGCCGTTTTGAGACTGTCCCTCCTTTCTAAGGAATGTAAGCTTTTGTTTGTATTGTTCATGAGACAGGCCCTCACTATGAGGTTCAGGCTGGCCTTGAACTCACTACGTAGTCCAGGCTGACCTCAAACTCACGACCATCGTCCTGACTCAGATTTCCACATGCTGGGATTACAGGTGTGCCACCATGCCTGGTCAGGCTTGTTTTGAAAAGAGGCTTCCAGAGCCCCTGGGGTTCCTCCTCTGTTCCCTCCTGCCAATTTAGCTCTTCCCACCTAGAGCCACTGGACAGGCGTTTGCTTTGGCCTGGGCCAGCCCTCACGTGACTGCCCCTTTCTCATCCGTTGGAGTTTTATCTTAGATAGTCTGCCCGAGAGATTCCCCATCCCCAGCTGTCATTTCAACTCCCATGTGCTTCCTAGAACTTCTACTAGTATTCTAATACTTTTTCCTTTTTATTTATTTTACATCTGTCTCTCTCATTGAAATGCCAGCTCTGTACCAGAAGGGACCAGGTCTGTTAGAGAAGGCGGCTGACTAGGGTCGTGCCCTTTATTCAACAGGAGCGCCACATTTGGGCCCACTGTTTCTCAGATGCTTCTTTTCATCTCTTAATCGCTTTTCAGGTGGAGCAAATAGATTTCACCTGGGGCAAGGAGGTAAGGTAAAGCTGGCAAAATGTGGAGTCGAAGGCTGAAGGTGAAATACTTTGGTGGTTAATGGCCGGAGCTTTAGCTCAAGTGGTAATGTGCCTGCCTTGAAAACAGTAGCAGGCCTGACTTCGATCCCTTTGGTGATCTCCTTGGAGGGAGGCGGCGCTGTGTGCATGCTTGGCCGCCAGGTGGCGCTGTGTACCCAGGGGCCCATGCGTCCCTGTCGCATCCACACACTTTGCACATCACCTGCCACGCTGTTCCTTGGGTGGAGTGAGGAGCTACCCTGATAGGCCATCAGGACCGAAGTCCAGCTTCACAGAGCACACTGCAGCGTTATGTCTTCTACGGGTTTTGACAAATGTGTAATAATGTGCGTGCACCGTTACTGTGTCATATGAAATTGCTTCGCTGTCCTCAAGCTCTCTGGCTTTTGCATATTCCTCCCTTTTACTCCTGAAAATTTTCTTCTCTAGGATCGGACGCTTTCTTCATTTTCAGATTGGGGCAATATACTTTCGTTGGATAAGTGACGGGTTCATCAGCACCTTCTCTTTGGGGACTTCTAAAGGAAGTCTGCACACAACCGATACAGCTGCTAACTGCGCACGTTAACCAGTCTGGTCACGACTGGGGGGTTCCCAGGTCGAGGCTGCTTTCCTTCTTATGTGTGACCTAAAGTGCTGGTCTGTTGGAGCAGCTGCCAGAGGCCGGACATGCTGCTATGGCTTGGCTCTGCGGTTAGCCTGCTGAAGTGCCACGCCACCAGGACAAATGTGCCCAAACCCACTTCTTCTTAGAAAAGTGACCTCATGAACAGGTGGAAAATGCTGAGTTGCAGCATCAGGACAATATTCATTTGTTGGATTAAATGTTGTGCATTACAATCTTCTTTAGTATCCAGAAAATGTTGAAATTGGCTAATTGGATGTCAGTAAAATCCAAAGCGTCTGCAAAAAAAAATTCATCTTAGATCTACTGAAAAGTATGTACAGTCCAAATTTGAAGTGCTCATTAGTCAGGAGCTACTAGAAAATTAACAAATTAAATGAGACTATAGCCTTCCTTCTTTAGAAAAATTACATGGCAGGGACACAGTACTACGGTATTCTGTATGAATACTAGTTTTAAAGTTACAAAGTTTATGTTCTTTAGTAATCTGTTGTTCACATTATGATGTTAAGCCACTTTGATAGAACTTGTGTGTCTGTCTGATTCTGTCTGTGGATCCATCTAAAAAGTCACCAGTAAGTAATGTTACCCTGAAACCAATGGGTTTGATGGCTTATGACTTAAAGCGGCAGGGAATCAGCAACTGCAAATACCACCCTCGTAAAAACAGCACGCTCTCTCTCCTTCAGGAACAGAGTTGTTTTGTCTTACATGTTCTTTTAACTTTTTTTTTTTTTTTTTTTTTGAGACAGGGTCTTGCTTGCTTTGTAGTTCAGGCTGGCCCTGAGCTCACTATGTTGCCCAGGCAAGCCACAAACTCAGCAATCCTCCTGCCTCTGCCTCCCGAGTGCTGGGATTACAAGCGTGAGCCACCACACCCAGCATTGTAGGGTGTGGTACTGATTGCTGGTGGGCGTGAGTCACCACGCCCAGCATTGTTGTATGTGGTTATCAGGGATCGAACTCAGGACCTTGTGCTTGGGAGGCAGGCGCCGGAACCACTGAGCTAAATCTCCAGGCTCCTGTTCTTTTAACTTTTTGTTAGCTCCTTGATTACAAACCTTCCTGGCTGCATGTTTTTGCTCATGTCTGAACTTTCTTTTAATTTTTATTGCTCTATGTTCATGATCTAGAATAATTGCAATCATGTTGGATAAAGTTTTCCTCTTTTTATTTTGAGAACATCATTCCTCAACATCCTTTAAAGAAGTTTGTTCCTTTTAGACAAGATTTCCAAGGCAAAACCATGTCCACGGGTACACTGACACACCCAGAGATGCGCATACGCGCGCGCGCGCGTGCACACACACACACACACACGGGCAACAGCTTCTGTTAGACAGGCAGTGGAGGAGCCGCACACCTTCCTCCTCTTCCTGTTTTATAGCCCAGGGTCTTCAGACAGCACATAAGAGCTGTATGCAAATGAGACTACGCAAATAGACTGAGATTGACGGAGCCTTCTGACTGATGAACCTGGATCTCTTGGAATAGAAGATCGATGCAATAAGACCCTGATGATGTATTCTCCACCTCTTAGGTAGCCTCTCATCTAATTATGTCATGCTATGCTCCTTGTGCTAAAATACGGTGTATGTAACCTACACGCCTCACATCTATAATTTCCTTGTTTACTTAAGGGACCCCTGCTTTTGTTCTGGGGGCTAAACGCTTTGGAAGGAATTCCAGGTTGGTCTTGGCTGACAATAAATACTTTGTCTCCAAAGCTGAATAAATCTTCCATTCTCCCAGACTTGTCTGATTTATTTTCTGCTGCTCCCGTACAAACACACACTTGTTGTTCCCTTGGTCTGCCGCAAAGGCCCCCACAGGACAGGGCCACTGGGCAGGGGCCAGAGACGCCCTTTGCCGTAAGCTTGCCTGGGGCCCTGCACCGGAAAGCAGAAAACGAACAGGCACAGGCCAGGGACGTGTGGCATCTGCCGAGAACGGGGCAGCCACCGCGAGCAAAGGAGCAAGCCCTCCCGGGTGCTCACTCCGGGACCGGGGCAGAGCTCCGTGTCTGCGTGCCTAGCATGTGCGGGGCCCTGGGACTGACCCCAGCTCTGCGAAAGAGAAAAGGAAAAGAAGGGAGAAGTGGCTACAGCGCTGTGCTTTACATGCTCCGGGATTAGGGCCCAGGGCTGTGCACTTTCCGGCCCTAAGGCTCTTGGTCTGTTACGGCTCTTAGAGGGGAACGGACTTCGTCGGCATCCGCGACACCCCCGACGCAGCGGAGGCGTTCCGGAGGGAGGTGTGGCCTGGAGTCCGGCCATCTTCGGCTCCTGGTGTCTCTCCGGGTCCCCATTTTGGGAGCCCGTGCTAATCCAAAGGACGCTGAGGCCTTCTGACCTCAGTTCCTTGAGACGGCGCGGCAGACGCGAAACAAAACAAATCACACTCGGGTTTTCAAAGGGGAGGGGCGCTTGTGAGCAGGGCGAGCCGAGTGCCGGAGGGACGCAGGGGTCGCCCCGGGAGCCGAATCCCCTCGCCAGCGTCCGGGGACACCCCGCCATCACCAGGGGGCCTATCAGCACCGACTAAATCATGCTCAACACAGTCTTCTCCATGCATCTTTACACAGTGACTTAAAATCTACAGCACACCGTGGATTCTACACTCAATTTTTAAATTATTTTTAATTGCATTCTTTATTGGTACACTTTGCATACATCTCACACTCACAGATAACAATGGGGAATTTGTACCAATATATGACACAGTCAATTCTCATTTTTACCCATATCCCCACCCACACCTCCCCACCCCCTATATACATGCTCTTTTATTTTCTTTCAGAATCATATTTATTCCTTCCCCTCATTACATCCCCACACCAA
>PVIC010022377.1:0-10783 GCA_004025085.1 Thryonomys swinderianus | reverse complement strand
CCCTGGATCTGTGCAATGAGCCTGAATCCTTGCAAAAGCGATGTCTGTTCTTGCCTATCTGTGCTCGGTGGGGAGGATGCACTCACCCGAGTTGTGAGAGACCTGGCCGAGTCAGTGTGGAGGACAGGCGGCCCTGCAGGCGCAGGGGGAGCTCACGGGCGGTACGGCAGGCGCAGGGGGAGCTCACGGGTGGCACTGCAGGTGCAGGTGCAGGCGCAGGGGGAGCTCACGGGCGGCACTGCAGGTGCAGGGGGAGCTCATGGGCGGCACTGCAGGCGCAGGCGCAGGCGCAGGCGCAGGGGGAGCTCACGGGCGGCACTGCAGGTGCAGGGGGAGCTCATGGGCGGCACTGCAGGTGCAGGCGCAGGCGCAGGCGCAGGGGGAGCTCACGGGCGGCACTGCAGGTGCAGGCGCAGGCGCAGGGGGAGCTCACGGGCGGCACGGCAGGTGCAGGGAGAGCTCACGGGTGGCACTGCAGGTGCAGGCGCAGGCGCAGGGAGAGCTCACGGGTGGCACTGCAGGTGCAGGCGCAGGCGCAGGGGGAGCTCACGGGTGGCACTGCAGGTGCAGGCGCAGGCGCAGGGGGAGCTCACGGGCGGCACGGCAGGCGCAGGGAGAGCTCACGGGTGGCACGGCAGGCGCAGGGGGAGCTCACGGGTGGCACTGCAGGTGCAGGCGCAGGGGGAGCTCACGGGTGGCACTGCAGGCGCAGGGGGAGCTCACGGGCGGCATGGCAGGCGCAGGGGGAGCTCACGGGCGGCACGGCAGGCACAGGGGGAGCTCATGGGCGGCAGGTGCAGGCGCAGGCGCAGGCACAGGGGGAGCTCACGGGCAGGCAGGTGCAGGACCAAAGCTGAGCTGCTGTGATGATACTCCTCTCGTGAAGTGGACGCCGGGCAGGCCCAGTGTAACCCCTGCTCCCAATGTGTGATCCTCAGTGGAAGGATCCCGGCTAAGCAGCCTAGCTTGACCAGATGCTTCCTTTACTTGAGCCAGACACTGAGCTAAGCCCCCTGTGAGGGAGTCTGGGAAATGTCTTCCGCAAATCCATTTTATACCGCTAATTCAGTAAAAATGCAGGAGTCTGGAAGCCTAAAACCAAGAGAAATATGAAGATGGTACCAAGTGGCTTCTGTAGAACAGAAGAGGCTTGATGCTCAAAGGTGGAAGAAAGGCAGAGACAGCGGACTTGGCCAACTGTGGTGGAGGGATGCAGTCAAAGTGGAACAGCTCAACTAAGGGCACACGGAGCAGCCTTGCGGGGCGTGCAGGTAAGAATGGGAGCTGAGTCAGGGGTCAGTGAACGATGGCCCTTGTGGCCTGTTCCTATAGCATCTTCTGGAACTGAGCCAGGTCCGTGGACTGACATATTGCACACTGCCCCTAAGCTTCCAGGGAGCCTAGCACAGCCGCGGGCCAGAAAGCCTGACACATGAACGGTCCACCCCGTCACAGGGAAGAGCGAAGCCTGGATGGGGACATAGCTACTGCAGGGGCAAAGGACTGCTAGAGCTCCGCTGTGAGGAGAGAAAAGCGTCAGAGCCCCATGGGAGGTGGGGAGCCATAAGCATGATGGAATCACTGCTTTGGGTCTGGAAAGGACATGTGTGTAAAGCAGCAGCAGTCGACAGAGTCCCGTCACCTTTAGGGGAGCAGAAGGCTGAGAGCAGATGAAGTCGCCCAAGAAGTACTGGAGGCGACAAAGTAGAGGCTGAAGATGTGTTGAGAATTCCTTCAAGGACGTTATTAGCAAAGGAGAGAGGGAGAGAAAAAGTGAGCGCCCCTAACAAGAGTCTCTGTGGGGTGGGGAAAGTGACCTTTAAGGTCACTGCCACCTGTACATGTCTCACGGTAAGAAACACTGAGAAATAAAGGCTGCTGGACATAAACTATGGAGTATTAAGCTCAGCTGGCTTAAATGCTTAGGATTTTTTAAAAACATACAGTACAAAAATCAGTTTCTCAAAAAATAAGGGATGCTTTCTTCCTAAAGAATTATGCACTGTATGATGTGATTTGTCCAAGTCACAAGGCTCTCATCTGTAGTTTTACACAAACTCATGTTTGCACTTTATATCAGTCAGAGCTGCCCGGGGCGGGGTATTTGAGGATATGTAATGCAACTGAGGAGTGGTGACTTTAGAGCTGAGAAATCGAGGATTTGAAAGACAGCTGACTCTGAGGGGCGGGCACAGAGCACTGTCCTGGCACTGATGCCAGCAGAGGTGGGGAACTCACATGCGGCACAAGCCCACGTCTCATCACCTCCAACCCGACGCTGTTCGGTCTGTTCCAGGAAGTGACACACAGCACACATTCTCCAAGCTCCTTTTTATTGAAGTGGATCAGGACACGAAGAGAAGCTCACTTTGCTTTGACCAGCTGTTCATTGTTGATCACTTCTGAATTAACAAATCCAGCCCAAGTAACCCCAAATAAATACATATTGATTTTGTGCTTTCATGGGACTGACCCAAAGGCTTCATGCATGTTGGATATGAAATCTAAGAGTCATGATGGGATCTTCTTCTATTCCATTTCGACCCCCCCACCCTACAACCAAATGGTACTTCAATTGATGCCTACACTTATCAGTGAAAAACTCAACGTGTGCACTGTAATAGGCATCTATGAACAGAACTCCACTTTCTGACAAGCATCATCTCTTTTCTCTGGAGGTACTTGCCCTCTGATTCTGTCTCTGCCTCTCTTTTGTTTTGAAATTGCCAGTGGAGAAGTCAAGCAGATTTCTGTGCCTACTTTTGCATCCTACCTCTAACCATCATCACAAATCATTAAAATCTGAGTCAGAGGATATGCTGTAGGTTTCATGCAGTTTTAGTGAAAATGGATTATTTCCAACAGCACCAATAAGTCAACATTGCCCTGATAGTAAGCTCCTCTAGAAGACTACTATACTCATTTGTTTAAAAAACTCTTCCTGGGTAAAAGATATATACAATTTACTATATAAAAAAATACATCTCTTCTGTAAATTGGTGTGTTTAGCACACCCCACATGTGGGAGGAAGTTATAAACTCAGCTATCTCATCTGAACAGCTGTTAGAGAAATGTGTCAGGTGGGAATAAACACCTATACACTGTAGTGTCTAAATAGAAATTCACTGTAAAAAAAAGTACAAAACAAAAATAAGGAGGGAGGGGAGAATTCTGCTTAAATAGTGAGGAACACGTGGACCGTAAATGTGATCCTGTTCATTCCCAGCGAAGCATCATCCAGAGACCAATGATGTTGCACCCCAAGGGGCCGCTGGAGTTACTGTGTCGCCGTGCTAGTTCCTCCTGGATTTGGAAAGTTCTTGCAGGCCCAGAAACCATCGCTCTGTGATCCTGTCCACTTTGGGTGTCTGGAGGCTGAAAGGAGGATCAAACAAAATTTTAGCAACAGCCTTTGAATTACTAAAGGAACCCAGAAGGCATAACCCTAAAGGATTTCTGTTAGAAGCCCAAGTGCTACAGAAAAGTCAAATTTAGTCAAGAGGCAACCACCCTGGGCTGCTTTATTTGTATCCTCTCATGATTTTTGTTCTGAAGTAGTTTTTAAAGAATAGGGATAGAAATGTTTGTTGCAAACCAATGTTTTAAAATACAGAAATGTTTAAAAAACTTTAAAGCCCACAATAGAGCTTACATTTTTTACTAAATTTAAAGTCTTATTTTTTATATACATATACATATAATAGTCATATAAACTATCCTATCTTATACACACACACACACATACATACACACAAACCAACATTGTATGGCCTATGTTAACCTAGATTTTCCACTTACTAGGATTAGCTATGTTTTTATGTTCTTACACTAAAAGCTATAATCCTATAAGTGGCTTCATAATAAAGCATGAAACTTACCGTAAGCCATTTCAACACCAGTTATCAATAACGTGATGCACTAGAAAACAAAAACATACAGAAATATGACACTTCCAGGCAGACTGTGGGTGGTCCAGGAGGCAGTGACTACAGGTAGCAGGGGAACACAGACCACACCCCTGAGCATTTATCAGGAAAAAAATCTTGTCCATCAAATTGGTTTTTGTGGTTTCTATTTATATTACTTTTAAAAAGAGGATAAGGAGGCTGGAGAGACACAAACCGAGACAAGTGAACCCACGTTTAGTCACAGTCTAAAGTTAGGAGTGGAAAACGTCACTAAGAAATATGCCCAAGACCTAGACGAGCAGGAGCCACGAGCGGGTTTCCAGTCTGCTGCAGGCGCGGAGGGCAGGAGCCCACGAGGCTCTGCAGGGACCTGTCACCGAGTCCAGTGTGAGACACGCATTTCCTGCAAGTGGCTCCGGTAACCGTCAGCACAAGACTCGGTGACCGATGACCTTGCTATGCGATCATGCCCTTGACGCCCAGGGAGGACTAGCAGGTGGGGGAACTCTGGGGGAGGCACGCAGTCTCGGGTTTGGCACAGCCCCTGACTGTGATGCGGAGCGGCTCTTGGCCCCTGAACCTCAGGCTGCCCTGCAGGAGGTGCCCTTGCCAGCCGCAGTGCTCAGGCCGTGAGCCTCCTCTCACTCCTCTACTATGGGCTCAGTAGAGAACATGCTTTCCCAAAGGGGCTTGGAGGCTCGTGCGCAGGGTGTGGGCAGAGTGGCCCGGTGTCCTGCTCCGGCCCACAGCGCGGGGTCCGGCTGCATGCTGTGAGGACACAGGCTCCAGTGCCATCTCTAGAGAACAGCCGCACTTGCCTTCCAGGGCGGGCACACTGGGCATACCAACTGCACCCCCGGGTCTTCTTGGGCCCGGCTGTGGCTCTCCTGAAGGCCTCCAGGTCTGCCCCACCCTCTCCTGGAAAATGGGGGTGCTTTGGAGAACTGAGAGTCAGGAAACATGCAAGACAAGCCAATCCAAGCCACTGAGACCGGTTCCTCCAAATTCTGGTGTGACAGGACCAGGAGCCCTTGGAAGGGGCCACCTGAGGACCCGTGGGGGCTTGAAGACTCTAAGGAGCCCAGTGAGGGCAACTCTTGCCAGCCTGTGCCTGCTGCAAAACTTTCTATCTTGTGGCCTAAGCGGGACTTCTACTTCCTGGCACAACTACATGAACATCTTGTACCCTCAACTCCATCTCAGCACTGTGCCGGGAGACCCAACGTGTGAAACCCTCCTACCCACACCTGTCCCTCTCTTTAGTGTCTTTCAAGAAGCCTCAATGACATTTCCTGCTATACAGAAGATGTTTGGGGACTTTATAACTAGGAAACCAGGACCAGAAATGAACTCAGCCAAGACCTAGGAGAACCGATTTGGTGGCCACAGAGGTCGCTAAGAGCCCTCTTGATCTTAAAAATGTCAGTCTATAAATCTAAGTTTTCTTGCAACTGTGCCACCCCATGAAAAAGCAGATCAGTGTATGACTCAGGCCATGCTACTGTCTACTTGCCTTGGAGCTGATACCTATCTCAGATCAATCACAAAGGATAGCACTTTATCAACCATGTCTAGTGTACTGTAAGAAGCGAGATGAAGTCTTTCTACCATTTCAGACTGTCTTTGTCCCTGCTCTTGATTATCACCATTTCTGCTGTGGCCTGAACATTTATATCCCTTTCAATTTCATAAACTGAGGTCCTTATCACCAAGACGATGTTAGCAGGAGGTGGGAGCCCTGGGAGCCAATTAGGAGAGTACACCATGAGAGGACACAGCCAGCAGGTGCTGTCCAAGAGCCTCACCAGCCACTGAGCCATTGACTTCACTCCCTGCGCCTCCGGAACTGTCGTTTGTCAGCCATCGACTTTATACTATTTCAACCCAGCAGCCTAAAGACTCTAAGACAACTTCCTTTTCCCTATATGGCAAATTTTAAATGGTCTTAAATTTTTATGATCTGCAAGTTTTAAGTCAGGAAGAATCTTTTACTTTTCTGAAAAGACAAACAGGAAAACCTTTCTGGCTCTGTTTCTCTTGCAACTTGACGAAGATATAGCACTAGCTGTTATTAGGCTCCCCTGCCTAAGGGTGCCCTGCCTGGACTGAGAGGCTCTATACAGAAACACCGGGGTCCCCTAGTGTCCCTGCAATGGGATGTACCCCATGCAGGGTGTGGGAGTACAGGGCGAGGTGGATCACCCTGGGCACTGCTGGACTCACAGCTCCCACGTGCCTGAGGCGTCCTGGGTGGGGGAGAGAACACAGGCATGGGGCCAGCTGTGTGGGAACACCACACCCACCAAGGAGGACAGCTCCCTGCTGGGCCTGTGCACCTTGTCCCCACCTCGAGACATGTATGTCTCAGGCTTCAGTGGAGCCCAGAAGAACACACCTGGCAAGTAACGCTCAGAGTTACCTGGAAAACATCCTGAACCACAGGCAATTCCTTAATTTGAGAGAATGTATGTTCATAAAGACTTTGGAGGACAGCTGGGAACTCTGTCTCTGGTTGATTCTAGTTAATTTACTGGAAGGAAAGGAGGGAAGGAAGAAGGAGGGAAGACAAGAAGGGTAGGTCTGGAAAACTACAGATACTTTGTTTATTTAGTGTTGAGAAATGCTAAATCAAACACGTGCATGCATTTAATCTGCAATGATTTGGATGAGCCATACATAGCATTTCAAGATGAATCTAAATTTCAGTTGTGGCACAGTTCCACTGCTAAGAAATCCACTGAAATGCAAAATTGTGGCATCGTGGAATGCTATGTAGGGGTGACTACATAGCCACTGAGAGAGAACTCCGCAGGCAGAGGAAGTGAAGGGTCGGCAGCATGCAGAAGAATCAAGGTCTGATCTACAAGAAACGAGCAGAGGAGTCACAGGACAGGCATGCACTTCCAGGCTTCGCGTTACCTTGTCATAACGGGATTGTGAACACCATATAAGTGATCTTTATGATAACCATTACTACCATTTTCCATACTGTAACAAAAATAAATACACCAAAATGGCATGTTATCTCTACAATGAAATGTTTACATCACAGAACACAAAGACAATGTAATGGTTATGAGAAGTATGGGCAGCATGTTAAATCTGCAAAGAAGGTCTAAGGGTGTGTGTGTGTGTTTATATATATATATTGTATTTATATATATTATATATATATATATTGCTCCCTTTAAAAACGTAAAGTGGATATGACTACTTTATAGATTAATAAAGTTAATGTAGAAAATGTTCATTCACTTAATAAGTGTTTCTTAAGTACCTTCTATGTCCTGGTCCTCATTTTAAGAGGCATCACAATTAATTTTTATTTTGCTATGTCTGTCATTTTTAATAAAGTTAAGACATCATTCATTTCACTTAAAAATTCATCATATAAGAGCCTCCCTCAACCCATCTATGGATAGTTTAAAAAAAAAGGCTTACTTTTTCATGGGTAGAGTTTCAACACTATAAAATACAAAAAGGGGAGACAGAGTTATTTATCGTCTGGTTGCTATTCATGCTCAACAGCTACCTCCCCACATCTTTTCTCAGGAGGCCTGACAAGGAAAGTTCTAGAGAAAAACACGTGGAGAAGATGAACGAAGTGACAACAAGACACACAGGTCACCACACACAAGCAGCACTGGACCAAGAGCCCGAGGAACAGCAGTAACAACAGTTATCATAAAGTAAGATGCCAAGTCCCCGAGACAGTAGAACTGTGAATGAGAAAGAAGGAGTCTGGTTAAGGAAGGTGGTATAAGGCTAGAGGAAGGAAACAGGACAAGCATAAGAACATCAGTGTAAAACCCAAACAACCCACCAGGAAAGGAAACAGAGCTCATCGTTAGCAGTTCTCGGAAAGCAGCACTACTTGGAAAATGGTCCCCAGACTTGGCTACTCACTCGTCATACACATCCTCTGAGTCCATTCGGCGATAGTACTTGGCCAACTTCACAGCGAAGATTACAGCTGGAAGTAATAGCATTGTAGCTTGTCCTATGCCAAACCAAAACAAATTCTAGGAGGAAAAACATAATCAGGAGAATCAAATGCTTCTGAAGCTAGGAAATGCAAAATAGCAGTTACTTGGGGACAAATGATTTGGCAATTTTTTTACATGAGTTTTCATTTTGTTCTTTAAATTCATCTGTGAACCAAACACATACCACCATTGTGTGAAATACTATATTGTGTTATAATGCAGTCACTCTTCTGGAAACCTTGAGTGGATCCTGTTATTAGCTTTCCAGAGAGGAACAGAAGCAGCCAGTGGTGCAGCCAGTGTTGAGTCTGGGGCCCTCCAAAATGGCTTCTAACCATCACTGCATGGCCCCCTCTGCACCCGACAGTCTAACCCAGAGTCTGGCACCTGATGGGTCCAAGTTTGAGTCCCTCAGAGAAGGTGTGTGATCCTTCTGGCGTGGTTCTACACCTGCCCAGTGGGGACAGTGCCACCCTTCATTGTGACAGAGACAGAAGCAATGCTTGGCACATACCAGGGTCTCAATGAAGACTCCACATTGAATTTAACCTACTGTGAAGGTTGCAGAGTGATGTTCCCTGGCAGACAGGCTGCCCCGAGAGGAGTTCCACAGCACACATGCCCTGTCCTTGTGTGGTTCATCTCTAGTGTGTGCTGCAGAGGACAGATTTTACACAATCGCATACATGTGTAGTTCAATTGCAATGATATTGCTACCGGAAAAGCAGAGCGCTCTGTGGGAACGTGGAAAACAGCTCTGTAGTTTGGAGGATCAGAACAGCCTTCCTGGAGACAAGGCTGGTTTGAGTTGAGACCTCAAAACTGAACGAGTCACAGCGGGGAGCATTTACTGAGTGCGTTAATGTATCAACAATGGCCCTGACGGAGTTCACGCATCTCACTGAACCCTCACAACGGCCCCCTTGAGGTGAGGAAGCTTAGAAGACTTCAGTCATTTTCAAAACTCGAGTTCAGCAAATGGGGAAGTGGCGTTGGAATTTAGAGTGTATTACTAAATGTGAGAAGCTGGGTGGGGAACAGAGTGGAGGGATGGAGAGAGACGGGCAAGGAGGAGCACTGGGGCAGCTCCAGTCCAGGCAGAAGAGGCCTGATGGGAGGAACTGAGACACATTTGAGGAAATGAAAGACGATAAGGATGTGTGAGCGCAGGGAGAAAAAGGGAGGCCATGACGGGCAGGCACCCAGCACACAGTACAGAGGTACCCCGCTGAAGGGATGGGCCATCACCCCAATCCAATGGAAACCCACAGAGACCCTGAGCCGAGCTGGTGAGGGGGGAGCTGGGGGGGGGGTCAGGGATCACTGAGGGCTGAACAGAGTTAAGGATTCACCCTGATGAACTGGAATTTGTTATCTCTGTGGTCACATCTGAGAGACCTTTGAAATAAAAACGTAAGTTTGGTGTCGCTCTGGCGTTATGCAGAGTTCCACTGGGAATCCTGGAATATTAGCCTTGGGCATATTAATGACTGTTCCTTTCTGATGCCTTCTGATAAACAGGGATTTTTTTTCTTTCTGATCTCTATATTGTGATTTGGTTAAAGAATGAAGATATACCACTAGGACTTTCACTTCTCTAATCTATTAGATAACAGTATTAACTCACTGATTAGATTTTAGGGTTTGTGTTCTAGAACTACAACAAATCACAATGTAGTGTGTGTCACAGTCTGGCAGAGGATGACGGATTTATTACGCCTTCTTTGGAAGATGAAGTCTTACCAGAGGGTGGACAGTGTAGCCACACAGAATGACATTAACGGCAGAATCCAGGGCGGTAGCCATGGGCTTACACGATACCATTTTCTCACTGATCTATGGGACAAGAAACAAAGGCCAACTTTCACTGAATCACATTCAGAAAACTGGGCACATCACTTCCTTCTGGCCTGTTTTCCCTCAGTCCCTCAAAAACATACACCAGACATCTAATCTGCATGTATGAGTTTTGCAGTGTGTCATGTGTTGTTTTTTGGAGACAGGGTCTCCCTTTGTAGTTCAGACTGGCCCTGAACTCACTATGTAGTACAGGCAAGCCTCAAATTCAAAGCAATCCTCCTGCCTCTACCTCCCGAGTGCTGGCATGGCAGGCGTGAGCCACCACACGTAATGTTGTGGTATGTTGTACTGATTGCTGATGGGTGTGAGTCACCATGCCAGGCACTGTGGTATGTGGTTACTGGCAATCAAACTCAGGACCATGTGGTTGGAAGGCAGACACCAGAACCACTGAGCTAAATCCCCAGCCCTGCAGTGTGTTATGTTATAGGTTTTAATCAAGACCCTTCTTTTCTCTGAGCCTGGGTGTCCAGTTTCATTTGTTCCTTCCTTGGAACAAGAATATCCATCCAACAGGACAGCTAGCAGAATGAAACAGTATGCAGTCTAACACAGGGATTTGGTCCAAAGTTTTTATCTAAGCCTTCTGTAATCTCACAGAGGAGGTAAGAAGGAAATGGAGGAACCCACTGAATAACAGTATATAAAGGAACAAAAGAACTGAAAGGGGCCATAATGTCCTTAATGTGGGTTGGCCCTGGAGGGCTGGGTCCCCTGTTTCAATGTCCTCTCACTTCCAAGCAAATTACCAGGAATCTAATTGTATTTCCTTCAGATTTTACCCTAAAACAGGACTCCTTTAAGATGTAGCCCATTTATATTCATAAGAAGATTTAACTATTTACCACATCCTTGACCCACTGTAGATAACGTTCAAAGTGTCCCAGTATTATTTTTCCATACTTCTTAGTTTCCTAGAAAGAAAACAAAGATTAGTAAAATCACTAAAATGACAACAGTGTACTTAAATTTCCTGGATTTACCATGGAATGGACACATGCCTAATTACTAATCTTTTTTTTTTTTTT